>VWYN01021953.1:231178-280325 GCA_013400075.1 Hippolais icterina | reverse complement strand
AGAGCTGCTTTATTGTAAAAACCTGGCCTTTTAGAGCAGGTGGGTGGTTATCAGTTTCATGCTTTTAAGTCATAACAAACATAATGCAGCCAGGCACCATACACCACGGTGTGAACACAGGATGGTTACATAGCATGTTTTTCTACCTGTAATTCAGCTGAGTCACTTTCCCCTGGTCCTTTTCTGCTCAGCCAAAGTGGCAGCCCAGAGTTATGATTTTATAAGGCCTTTCCTTGGTGCTGTTTTACCTATAGACAACATAGTGGAATACATCTCTTGTGCATGAAGGCTGGTATTTATGAGAAGGTGGAGAGGCAGTGGCTAAAAATTTCAGGTCCTGTTTTTCCCTTTCAGATTCCTCCCAGCATGACTCATCAGAATCAAGTGAGGATTCTGAGGATGAGGTCACTAGCGAAGGTCAGTTCTCCAGGTCACTGATTTCAGTTGGCTGGGCATTTTTATATCCACAATGTGTTTTCCAAAGCCTACATTACTTAGCACTGAATGAAGAGAAATGTGTGCTGATGTTGACTGTAGTTGGATTGTGCACTGCTTGGTAAATGAACCTGGTGGAGAAGTATTAGAAAACTGCCATATACTGAAACATATTGGTCTTCCTGGGCTGGTTTTGAAATGATGGCCGACAGAAATTTGTATCTTCTGAGTAATTTTTAAGCATTGGTAATGAGATCTACTAATGGAATGATATTACTTGCAGTTAGGTAAAGAAGGTAATCCTTATCTGCAGAATTTATTTTGTGCTTCCTTTTGCTGTAGCATGGTCATTTTAGGATCATGTGATGTCCAGTCATATATCAGAAGACAATGTTGTTTTCCTTAGGAAGCAGCTTTGTTTTTTGTTGTCTTGTGCTCTGCACAGGCCCATTTGAAAGAACAAATTGTTCCTTCACCAGTAGGAACAGGAACTTTCTAAAGTTACTCAGGTCTGTAATTTATTTCAGAATTTGTTGTCCTGATAAGCACAGTTCCTAATTCTGTTAGAGGTTTTTAAAATTCAAAGCAGTTCCAGTGCTGCACAAGAGTTACCTGGACAAAAGCCCAGTGATTTTTTCTTTGTTTCTTTAAGATAATGACCATGACTACGTACCCCGTCACAAGAGACGGAGCAGCAAGTCCGGTAATGCAGGGATCAATAATGGGAGAAGTAAAACAAAAGAGTTCAATTTTGGTAAGATGAAAATTAAACATGATTTTATCTGCCTTGTTTTATGAAAAGGTTTTGGAAAATTCTATGCTGCAGGAGTGAGACATGTTAGTGCAATCCTTTGTTTCAGAGTAATGGATGTTGTGTAGGTGAATTGCTGCGGTATAATCATCATGATAGGTTGCCTCTCTGGTTTTTTGTTATTTCACATGACAATGTAAATAGATGCATAGGAAGATGGGATCTTTTGGTTGTGTTCTTTCGTGATCCCTTGCATTGGGTTCTGCACAGAAATGCATCCATGCACTTCAGTTTACTCTGGTTAAAGATGCTTTGCCTGGGGTATTAGTTTGGTTTATTGACACGTTATCTGTCTGCTTTTATAAGGTTCCATACTGTCAGAAATATGCCTTTTGGCACAGTATTGTTTGTATTTGGAATTCTGGAAATTTAAGTAAATATACAAATTCTTATGAATCTCCTTGTAACGTGTTTTTTGTGACAGATGTCAATTTTAGCAAAAGTGACTGAAATTTTGAGAGCTATTCTTAAGAGATCATTAATACCAGTAGGCCACTGAACAGGTATCATTCTTTTTTGTTCGGTCAAGAGAACTTAAATACAGCAATTCTAGAGGAGAATATTGAGGAGTTGGTGCTGCAGAAGCTTTTGTTAGGTGTGTTCTCTCAGTAGAAAAATCACCTTAACTTTGATTGCCAGCACTTTTGGAAGTGAAGAAACACTGAGTTTGAGTTCAGATGGAGAGGAAAGGAAATAAAATATCAGGATGAGAGAAGTTTTAGTTGAGGTTGCAATATATGATTTCCAGTTTTAGACTATCTCAGGGGCTTACCGGCCCAGTGTTGCTCTGAGTTGACTTAGTTTATCTTCTCTTTGCTGTTTTTTAAGAAAATTTCAATTTGAGATAGCTGGTGTGCAGTTAGATTACAGTGATTTGCATCTCACTGTAAATTATTGAGATACCTTTACTTCTGAGCTTCCTAAATTGTATTGAGGATATTGACTCTTGTGTTCACTTTGAGGTTCACATACAGAAAGTGGCATGTCTCTATGATATTACAAGACCTGGTTAAAACACAAAATGAATGTGAGAAGTTTTGGGGAAAGACCTTTTATTTGCTCTAATGAAAAAAGAGCAGCTTTTGGTAGTTGCAGTGCTGCTGTTCGTGCATTTCAGAAGACTTTGCACCTTTATTATTGAAGTCAAATATTAGGTAATGGGATAGGAGAAAGGAGGTGGATAATCTATCATGAGTAGCTGCAGAACGACAGTTTCATGCACTCAGAAGTTAGTATAGACTCTTGAGTGAGAAATCTATCTCATAAGGACTTCCAGTGTTTTACATAAGCCTGATAAGATTGAGATGTCTGAGTTGGAAGTCCTTCCTGTATGTTTTGATCGAACAGGTATCTGAAGTGGCCTGAGAATAATGAGCTGTGCTTTTAGTGTTTTTGAAACAGAAAAGCAAAGTGAAAACCAACATAATTTTAGCCAGTCTCTGGTAAAATGTTTGATAGATATCCCTAATCTCTGGGAAATGAGGTTAGATTTCAAAAAAACTCTGAACCAATTATTTGAGGTTAAAAATAACATTCCTGAAAGGAATGTACATTGTCAGCAAAAATTTTTTTCCATGTTTTTTTGCTTTCTTAATAGATTTTACAAAAACTCAGAAACTTTAAGTTGTGTCTTGACGTTGTGTTAAATAATTTTAATGGGAAAAAAGTCCCCTTGTCTCACTATGACAGTGATGGGAAGTATGTATGTTTTTTCCCCATTTTAGCACACTGTTGAGCATCGGTTTTGTCAGCCTGCAGCATGCTTGGAGTTGCTCTGTGTTTTCCATGCTGAATTGTGTATTTCCCATTTTATTTCCTCAAAGAGTTCTCTGTGGTATGCTGATGGGAATAGGAGTGTGCCTAGTACCTGAACATCAATGTGTGTGCACTGTGCAGGTTGCCCCTGCTCTGTGTTTTCTGGAACATATCCCAAGCAGCAGAGAAAGGCATAAAATTGAGGCGACTATGGACAGATGGAGAAAGTTTTCAGGATTCTTATTTAACTAGGATGATGTTCTGCATATATCATAAGGTGTTTATATAGGAATAGAAAGAAGCCACCATCTGTCTTGGTGCCCACAGGAAAACTAAACTGCTTTTCAGAGTGTAAGTTTAGCTTTGTGGTAGGTCACCAACTTTGCTAGTGAGCACAAAGTGTGTGACAAAAGAATGTTTTTACAGTATTTGGTCAGGGTCCAAGGGGTTAATAATGCTCACAATCAGATTAAAAAATCACACTGGTTGCCTGATAAACCATCTGAATTTTGAAATACTCTGTAGTCCAACTTATTAATATAATATATAAAAATAGCTAAAAACCCAGTGTGCGGATCAAAATGTGAGCCAGTTTACGATTCTTTTTTCCAATTGCCTATTCTCTGTATCCACCATTCCAAATAAAAATGTGGTGCACTGGATTATTAATTCCTCTCTAGTGTTTCCACTGTAGGGCGAAGGACTAGAGTGTAGTAGATTGAAAAGATCCACATAGTATATTTGGCCAGTGATTGTGGGATTTAGAAACTGAGAAAAATGAGGCCTTGAAGCTCAGTGGCTTAGGTAGGAACATTCTCATGAACTTGTTAAGGAGGACATGTAGACCAGGCTGGGTGGGAGCAGCTTCTCATAAAATTGCAGCAACCACCAATATTTGGAACAATATTATTTATATGCTTTTATATGGTTTCTTTGTAGTATGGTATGACATTCTTTCTGCCTGTTCTCCCTTTGATGAAAACTAGCCTGAGTTTTAGAGGAGATTGTTTATTGAGTCAGCCTCAGAGCTTGAGGATCTGAAGGGATCTCAACTGTTGACATTTTCCTCTGGGTTCCAGTCTGGAGTCACACAGGTGTCTTTAGAAACCCTTGTGTCAGGACTGTCCATGTGTGTTCACCAGCTCTGTGGAGTAAAGCAGTGTTTCCCCTTTAGATCAGCTAACTCTGGCTCATATTTTGCTGACTCTTCTGGCAAAGCTGCTGTTAATCCATTGTTCCATTGGTCAACAGAAAATACAGTCCGTGATTGTGCTGAAATCAGAGAGAGATTCATCTCGGTCTGTATCTATAGTTAAAGGGGGAAATATTGTACAGTGAAAGTCACACAGGAGTACAAAACGTTTTGCTCAATATGTGTTTATCATATTAGAAGCTGTGCAGTACAGGATAGCAGTAAAGGGTGGGAGAAGTAATTGTACTGATTTCTCCACAAAGACGTAATCTCAAAATATAAACAGGTTAATTAATGTAGATTATCTTCCAGGTAACTAGAATAAAGAGTTTGTGTGGATGCAAGGTAGCATGGCAAAACACCTTTTTTCCTGATTCTTGCCTACATCTGAAGCATCCTGTTGATGTCCATGAAATTACATTAAAAATAGAAGCTTAAATACGGACCCCAAAGTTTTGTACCTTGGTCTGAGGAATATTTAAGATAAGGACTCAAAATTCAATTCTCTGTCTTGTCTGATATAAGAATTTTTTGACAACTGGAAGTGTAATAACTTGAATGGACTAAATTTTTTACCTTTGTAGTTAATAGATTCAAGTCTTTGGAGTAAGAAATAAGTTGTAAATACACTCGCTTAACTCTTTTTTGAAACACCAGACAACATCTGGTATCATCTACAAAAGAGTTGTGGGATTTTCCTAAAACCATGGAGATAGTACAAAATATGGTCAAAATGTGTGCTTTGTTACAGGCAAAAAATTACATGTTAAAATTCTGCTATTTAATCCAGCTCTCCATGGAACACAGCTTTGGATGTGGATAACTTCTGTCCTGCAGCTGTATTTTCTTTCAGAAATCGTAGATGTGGGTTTTTTAACTTCATTTAATATACAAGTTTGGGACTTGACCATCTTATTCTGTACTTTTCTTTTTTTTTTTTCCTGAATGTATTCATGCATTTTAAGGTTTACTCCACTCAGCAAGCGCCTGTTTGCAAGTGAGCAGAAAAAGTACACANTTGTGGGTTTTTTAACTTCATTTAATATACAAGTTTGGGACTTGACCATCTTATTCTGTACTTTTCTTTTTTTTTTCCCTGAATGTATTCATGCATTTTAAGGTTTACTCCACTCAGCAAGCGCCTGTTTGCAAGTGAGCAGAAAAAGTACACACTTCATATTTCATTTAGTGGTAACACAGATTTTACAAGAGATTCTCAGTTTTGTTCATAGTCTGACATGTCCTCCTCTTTTTTTTTTGCAGACAGATGGAATACACGAATCACAGACTTGAGAAAGGAAGTTGAAGACCTGTTTGAAAAAAGATATGGTATGTGTTACCTTTCCTAGCCATTGCCTTGTAGTCCTTTGTCACGGCAAGTGACAGACTGATCTTTGGCATGCATCTTGTTGTTGCCTCAGGAGCACATCAGAACTGACAGCACTAATGGCTAAATGCTGTTAAAAGACATAAAATTGAGGAAAGTACCTTTTTTGATGAGCAGAGTAATTTCAATATGGGATATCTGTCTTTGGCACCAAAGTGCACGACTTGATTTTTTAGTTGTGCTCAGTCTTCTGGAGCACCTGCATGTTCACACATCTTGCACATCCACATTTGAGAGAGCTGTCCTTTACTCTGCAATTATACTGAGTCCTTCAATGAAAGAATCTTTAGAATGACACTGAAGAAATTGATTCATTGATTGTTCATTTTTGATTATGATTGTTTTGCAATGAAGCAAAAATTATGTATGTTAATGGCTTTTGGAAAGAAAAAGCAGCAGATGTGTTAGACTTTGGAATTTGTCTCCAAATGAGATATGTTTTGTGTCCATATATCACAAACTAAAACAGCATCAGCAAAGATTAAAAAATAGATGCTGGTGTGCTTCTGCCACAAAAAAAGTGGAAGTGTTTTCAGAATAGACCTTGTGATTTGGAATTACTACATGTTTGGGATGTGACTATCATCTGACATTTAAACAGCCCACTGAGAGCAGCTTGCACCAAGGTAATACAGTTCAGAATCTGATTCACTGTATTTTAATTGCTCTAGAAAGGAGCATAATTCTTAGTGAGTTACTTTATTTTTGGCTTTTATGTTTGCATGTAGCAAAGTTGGTTTAAGACCAGTGGAATGAGTTAACCTCTCCTTATGGTATTATCCAATCCCTTTCCAGCAATACTACACTTACTAGTAGGTCTAGGTGAAAAAATAACAGTCTAACAACAAGCAAAACAGCAACAGGCAAAAGGCAAGAGTAAATAATCATTAAATGCAAAATTGCTAAATGTCTGGAAGTCCATGGCAACAATGGGAAATCTGGAATGGTGGGCTATACCCCCCCTTCTCAAGATGTCAGCCACCGTGACCAAACTCGTGGCTTGAAACACAGAGCTCATGAAGCAGTTCTAGTGGCAGGTAGGAATCCTGGGGTTGCCTGAGCACCTCCAGTTCCTTGTGTGTCCTTCTGCTACCCACGGACCTGCACGGAACTTGTTGGTACTGCTGTTTGTGAGCTGCTGGCGTGCTGCAGGGAGGGGCAATGGTCTTCCCAAGCAGTGCAACATTGGCCTCCAGGCTGGGCAGGCTCTAGCCCCCTGCTGCTTCCAGGAGTTAAAAAATTCATGCTGAAACAGTTCTGGATTGTGCAGTACAGTTCCTGAGTTGCTACTGTTGCCAGCGGCAATGAAACAAAGTCAAGGGGCCAAAAACAAATGGCAAGAGAGAGCTTCTCTGCCTGAGGCAAAGACCAAGAGGCCAGAGAGGCAGAAGCTGCCCAAGACGCCTGGGAGAGCTGACTTTAAAAGTGCCCATGGCCCATGTTGTTTTCTGGCTGCAGGGTCTAAAAGAGACAGTAACAATTTTTGGGCACAGATACAAATGGAATGCAATAACATTTTGGGTTACCCACACCGGTCTAAAAATCTTGTGTAGAGTCTGTTGAATGCTGAGCTATTCCTAACTTTCCATAGCAGGCCATATCGTACTAAAAATGATCTCCTTTTTTCCCTGTGGATGGCAACATTTCATTGATTCACAAAACAATTCCTTATCAGACTGTCTCTTTCTATCTGTATGGGTAGGCAGCCTCCCATTTACAGAAGTGAGTTATGGATGTCCAGAATTTCCAGAATGGTTTTCAAATTTGTTGGCTTCTGTAACTTCAAAGTGTTCTAGCATTATCAGCTACTGTAATCTGTTACAACCGACATGTCTGAAAACATAGCTTTGTGTTTTAGGTGATAACTAAATAGGATTTCCCTTTAGTGACTCACAAAAATAAAGCCTATATTCAGTAGGATTTCTATGTAAAAACATCTGAGATTCCAAATCTAAGGAACCTCACTGCAGACTGTGATGCTGATGGTGTTCTTAGGCTCTCTAAACAGAACTGGCTAAAACATTTGCTGATTTAAGAGAAATGGAGACTCTCACATGTGAAAACTTTTTTGTTGTTGGTTACTTATTTAAACAGGCAGGATTTTTGTTACTCTGAAGCTCTTTTTACTTTACACTGGGTAAGAATCTGGGTTTTAGTGATGTTCTTGATCTGTTGCCCTGAGCCTTGTCTGCTGGATTTGTTGAGCTTTTCACCACATGCCACAGCAACCTCCAGGACTGAGAAAATTTTTTGTTGATTTCTTTAAAGATGTACATGACTGTAATAAAAATCTATGTTGATGAAGGACTGGTGTGACACAACAGAGTTGTTGGTGATTGCTCTGGAGCTCCTTTGGCAGAGGTTTGAATAGGGTTTCATTAGTGTATTTGTTAAGAGTCATATTCGGTTCATGTCCATCTCTACGAGTCTGTTCTCTATCTCCAGTTTTGACCATCTTATATTTGCCAGTTGAAACCAAGTCTAGTTGAAACACCATGCTTCTTGCAATTTTCTAAGATTTTGATACTTGATTCTGATCAAAATAGAAGACTAAGATGTTTTTCAAAAACACCAGTGTTTTCAAAGCTTCTCCTTTTTGTGATGAACATCCCTAGAAATATTCTGGTTTCAGGTGGTTGAAAGAGTGTGGTACCCAAATACCTTTAACACCTAAATCATTTTATTTCATTTAAAAATTTGCAAGTTAATGAGAGCATTTTGCATAGACAATATCTGAACCATGGGCCACTTGGATATTACTTTAAGTTGCTTGAAAAGGTGCCCTGAATAGTTATACTTTCAGAAATGCTGCCAGAGCCTCACTGTACTCTAATTTGGCCTTAAGTTGTTTTTTCTCACCTCAAATAATTTTTTGCAGCTAATTTTTCATATCAAAGCAGCAGAATGTACCAAACTATGTGGACCAGTCACATGGTAATAGAGCATTCTTGTTGCATTGCCTACAAAATTAGCATACCTTGTGTATGTAAAGAAATCAGCTCTTTTGGTATTTGCAAACTCTTGTGTCATTCTCCAGTATTTGCCAGCCTGATGGGTGTGTTGATAATAGTGTGATTCTCATAACTTAAAGAAATAAGTTGAGGTTATTTTCCAGCTGTGGCTGAGTTAGTTACTTGCTTTTCATTTGGTTCAAAGATTTCATTAGTAGGGCCATGCTTTTTTCAGCAGTGTTAGAAGTGTATTTTTTATTTTGTTAGTGTTTCTTTGGATTTCTAAAATACATGGAAACTTAAGGAATTCACCGAAAAGAAGCGATGTGTGCCCGTACTCCAAGGCATTAATGACTTGTAAGCCAACAGTAGTAACAAATAATAACAGAGCTAGTGAACTGAAACACGCTTTGTTTATCATTAAGTCTAGATAACTTAATCTTTCAAAATGCTCTATTAAGCAAAACCAAAATAGTCAGAATCTTCACTCTAACAGGTGCAGTCACTGTTATTAAATGTTTACATAAAGGGAAAACAAGATGATGTGTGTATGTATGCAGGGCTGCAGCTTATTGACTGTGAATCAAAGTGATTTTGCTGTTAAACAAAGTCCCTCACAACATGAATGCTTCTGTGTTTAAATGTGCTGAGGGGTTATTGCCTGTATGCTAATTATAATGTTTATCATAGTGATATCAAAGAGGTAATTGAGTAGAGCCACAAGCTAGTCTAATGTTTTTATTCTCCTTTTTCCTTAAAGCTGAAGCTATAAAAGCAGAAGGTCCAGTGTCTGTCCCATACACACACTTCCAGTCACATATGGATGACTTGTATGTGGAAGGGCTGCCCGAAGGGATTCCCTTCAGGCGTCCAACCACGTACGGCATTCCCCGCCTGGAGAGGATACTCCTAGCAAAGGAGCGCATCCGGTTTGTCATTAAAAAGTAAGGATTTTTGCTTTTTTGTCTCTACATGACTCATTGTTTTCTGCTGGTTTCACTTAGCTTCATTCTTCTTCAAGGAATTTCAAACTGGTTTCTACTGGCATGTTAATTTACAGTAATAAGGAGTAGTTTTTAGTTGATGTTCACCAATAAATTCAGCTTATCAGACCAGTGGAACACTTACAGTGGTGGTGGAGAGATCTCTGGACAGATCTCTTCAATGTTATGGACTTCTTGTCAGGGGCAGATCTCTTTGTACTGTTCAGATTTCTGCAGCTGCAATACACGTTGAAAGCCATTGACTTTGGAATATTTGATCCTGTTTGAGAATCCTGGCCTAATTTCAGCTTATGCTTTTTTTAAAATTTGCTGGAATGTTGTATCAAGGTGTCTATGGCTGTATTTGTATAAAGCATTTCCCAGGGCAAGCTTGAGGCTAACACATAGCTATGGTTCCTGTGGTTTAATTGGCTGTGTGTCCTTGGTGTGTCTGGAGGTAGATCAGGTAGTGTACATGAAGAAAACCTTAGATGGAGACTGATTGAAGTTTAAAGGAAGCTTCAGTGAGTAGCAGCTGATGTTTTCCTGTGTTCAGTGGTGTAGGGCCTAATCCAAGAGTTTTTGAAATGGACAGGAATCTGCTGATCACTATGGTCAGGCTCAGAAGTGGGGGGTAGTGGCAGCCCCTGCCTCTGTGCATGCTGCCTGTAGAATGGGTGTTAGTTGCTCACATTTGAGAGGAACATGGTCAGTTTCTCTCATCCTAATGCTTGCAGATAACTAGAAGAGAGGAAGAAGTGTAGATCTACCTTTTGTCTCACTTAAAATCAGATGTCGTACATAGATTTAATTATTTATGCAATGCTGGCACCTGCTTTTGTCAAATATGTCTTAGTTGTTAACAGAAATTAATTTATGGTGCTTATTGATTTTGAAATGTGTAACCAGAACATCTAAAAAACTAGTTTGGCTCTGTGAGAAACATCAAAATGTTTAATTTTTTGTTTGTTCAACTGTGGATAAAATTAGATATACTTTTGCGAACAGAAGAGCCTACTTTGAAGTTTATTTTTTTAAAGATTAAAGTTTTGATTTGGATCATTGTTTCTGATTAAGTGTATCTTAGGAGTAAGTTTAATGGAACCTGTATGTTACCTTGAAATGTTACAGCTCCAGCAGATATGGGTATTGGGCATGAAAAATGTTTTGTCAATAGGGTTCGGTGTTAGATGGAATTTAGTGCTGGGGGTCATGATGTCCCCTGCGAGGTTTTTTGGGTTTGATCTTCAGTAAGAAGTAACTTGAGGCTGTAGCTGGAGGCTAGTTTCTCAAAGTGCCTGTCACTGTTGAAACATGTATCTTAAATCTTTCAGGCCTGAACTTCTGAATTCGAAAGATGCTCCAGTGACCAAGACAGTTTCAGCACGTAAGTTTTCAAATGTGTGAGTTGTACAAGCGCAGTATGATATTCCTATTTATCAGTCTTAGTGGTGGCTACAATTTGCTTTTAATAATAATACATAAAATAATATAGATTGCAAGCAATTGCTCTGATTTTAAATTTTCTTTAGCTCCTTTAGCTTTTCTTTAGAGTTTTCCATTGGTTATCCAAGCCAGTGTTACTGTCAATGGATTTGATTGAGCTTGGCAGAAAGATAAACAATGAGCTAGCTAGGTGTTCATCTTGAGATACAGAGAAAAGGCATCAGTTTCCTGATAGAGTGTACTGGATAGGGAAACTGTCTGTGCCATAGAATAATTGCTTATATATGGGATTTTCCAAAATTAGATTAACTGAAATTCAGCAGGGAACATAGTGACATTTATTACTCTAGGATCTGATTTCCTTGGATAATGGGGCTACACTTGCAAAGATGTGGTGCAAAGATAATACATTTCAACCACTTTTGCCATCAGGAATGCTTTTCAGCAGATGCATGCTCTTCATTGAGCGTCCATCCAAAGGTAGAAAAAATGACCATGTAAAAATAAGACTACAGGAATTGCACCCATGAACTCATTTCCCTTCAGGTTGGTAGAAATAAATTTAGCGTAGAAAAAAACCCCCAAGTTTTGAAAGAATACTTTTTTTTACAAGTTTTGAAAGGTACTTTTGCATAGGCATTAGTTGGTAAATTCCTTTCTCAGATTTGTTTTTCTCTTCAGTTGAATTCTGTTGTTTCTTGGGCTTCAGAGCATATTTTAATTGTCCAAATAAACCAAGTGTTAAAAGCTTCTATGCTTTAAACAGCAGTTACAAACAGATTGCTCCCAACTCCAAAATGCTAACTGGCAATCTCACCCTGGTTGAACTGTGAAGTTTTAGTAATGCCAGGGAAGTCCCTAGTTCAGATAACACAAGCATATAGACAGTATTATTTGCACTAGTGCAGCACCATTATGTATATAATATAGTCATAGTCTTCTGTTGTAAAAAGTATATCAAAGACTCTATTAAAGGGAATATTAACGATCTAAATAAAGCAAAGCAGTTATATCATAAGGATGTCTATTCAATGTGTGTGCAGGAATTAAACTTTTCCTGAAGTTTAGGTTAACTTAGTGTATTCAGTCTTAATTCAGACTGAATTCTTAATTCAGTCTTAACCTACATACAGTACGTTGTTACCTACAGTAGGTTATGTACCTTCAAGCACAAAATTTGACTACAAAAATAGTAGGTAGGTTAGTAACTGAGCCTTAGCCTTAACTAGACTCTTATGTGGCTTTTTAGATTAACCTTTTTTCTGTAGTTTTAGTCATTTTTAATACGGTTGTACTGATTATGAAGGCAAAGCAAGTTCATTGCTCAACTCATAAAACCTCTGTAGCTAAGAAAACCAGCGGTAACCAATTTCTATGGCACAGGGTTCTGAACAGTTTCTTATATGTCATCACCAGCTATCACTTGATAGAGATAGATATGTGTGACCTCTCTAAGAGAAGAGAGCATCCCTGGGAGCTGTCAATACCATCTCAGAGCACAGAAGACAGCAGCTGTCTGAGCCTCCTTGCCTGCAGTTTTCTTCCTGTTTGGATTCCCTCTTTCCCAGTAGCTCATTGTCTCCTCTGCTGCTCTCTGTGTTCACTGCCATCTCAGGAGACAGAGCTATGGAGCACCAGCCTCTGCTCTCTCAGCTCCTTGTGCTCCATGTCCAATCCTGCTCTGTCCATAGGCCCTGATAGCTTTTGTCCCCAGCAGGAAAGGAAAGGGATGAATATGGAACCTGTATTTTGACTGGCAGAGGAAAAGATGATTTTTGTTTGCATTCCTATGGGAAGCAGACTGGTCAGGAAGGTTTTGTGGAATGGCCTCAGTCCTGAAACTCTGAGACTGATACTGGCTGTAGGACAGATCAGTTGGATTTCCGGAATGGCTGGAGAAGTGTGAGCTGGTGCTTATGCTGATAGCCCAGTCTGGTGCAAGTATGGAACACAAGTCATTGCTCACTAAACCCGTGGTGTGGCAGCTGGCCAATGTCATCTTTGAGACTGGGAAGCTTCACTTGTTGGTCACAAAGACATATTCAGGAGCAAAAAGTGATTTGTATTATATGTACTTTGATCCCTTAAAAGCGAGTTTTCATCCCATACGCGTGCCTAATTCTGCACTGAATATCAAGATAATTCTTCAGGAAATGAAACTGTTGAAAAACTATCCCTATCTCCAAGTGGAATCTGCACTTTGGAGGTGGATGATGAAAGTATTGCAGTTCTTCAGGCCAATACACTGTGTGTATTTTGTAGCAAGAGTGATGTCACTGGTCCAGTGGAGTTTTGTTGGTTTTAATATTCTGTCATTATTTTATGATAATTTTTCTGGTTTCATATTGAATCCATAATTCTTACACACTGCATTTATGTGTTACCTGAAAATGCAGGATGATTATGCACCATATAAACTGAATAACTGAAAATATAATGAAAATAATTAGGGAATATTGGTTTTGTTCTGTAGCAGCCTTAAGTACAGGGAAAGAAGAGTGGTATGTCAGAGTCACCAAACTGAGAAAGGCGGTAGATCAAATTTTCTGTAAAAAGTTTGGTAAGTACAGTATTATTATTTTCTTTTCTTTATGGCTTTGTATTTCTTGAAGGTTGCTTTCATTCCTTCCTTTGAACATCTATGTGAATGAGACCTTTGTTCAGATTTTTTTTCAAGTATTTAAAATTCTGGAAGTTCAGTGAAAAAACATGTTTTTGTTTACTGCTTATACAAGGTAAATTCATACTTTAAAAAGAATTATAAGTCTTAGATATACAGCTCTTCTGATTGCTCTCGATTCCTTCCTATTTGGATTTTTCCTTTGCTGGTGAATAAATCTGATGTTTACTTATATCCACTGCAATATCATCATAATTAGTATTAAAACATTTCTGGGTGAAGTTTTATGTTCTTTCCAATATGAAAAAATAGTCAACTTCGTAAGAGGTAGAATAAAATTTTTCGTGATACTCTATAACAAATTCACAACTCTGGATAAAACAAAGGTATTCTGCCCCAGTGAGAAGTCCAGTCTTGTATGGTGACTGCCCAATAGCAACATCATACAATAAGGCAATTTTTTTACATTTTTATGTGCAAAGACTTGGGTTCTGTTGGATTTAAATGTCCTGCATTGTTCCACATTTTAAGATCACAACTGCAACAGCCTGAGGAATTGGTATCAGCTAGCTTTTAATGAAGGTTGATTGGCCAGTCTGTCCAGTTACTGGATGTATTTTGTTCCAACAGCCAAGGCATTGGGGAGCGATGAGCCCAAAGCTGTTCCATACAAGAAATTTGAAGCTCATCCCACTGAACTCTGTGTTGAAGGGCTGCCAGAGAACATCCCCTTTAGGAGTCCCTCCTGGTATGGAATCCCTTGCCTTGAACAAATAATTCAAGCGGCCAACAGAATAAAATTTGTGATCAAAAGGTAAGTCTAAACATGGAGAGTTTTTAAAGAAAGAGTCCAAACAAACACCTTATGTGTAATCAAACACTTGGTTTCATTAAGTCGTGAAGCATTTGGTCTCTAGTTACCAAATAGAAAAATTAAATGTTCTGCATCATAAAGTGAGCATTTGCAATCCAGACAAATACTTCAAAATATGTTTTGCATATCTGTTAGCATGCTGACAAGTGTGAAAAACAATAGAGAAGTTCAAACTCTTCATGTTATAACAGGTAGTAGCATTTAATTTATGTCAGGAATAAGCAGATTATTTGTGTCCTGGTTACAGGCCAGAGCTGCTAAGTCACACTTCAACTGAAGTTATTCAGCCCAGGTCGAGC
This sequence comes from Hippolais icterina, assembly GCA_013400075.1. Classification (NCBI taxonomy): domain Eukaryota; kingdom Metazoa; phylum Chordata; class Aves; order Passeriformes; family Sylviidae; genus Hippolais; species Hippolais icterina. The sequence goes on along the minus strand of VWYN01021953.1, from coordinate 265,572 downwards.
ACTCAAGGTAAAACAGGTACTGTCTCCAATTGGAATGGAAGTGTTTGATGGGGAAATGCATCTAGATTAATGCAGCATTTTTCAAGTAGTAACCCATGTGTGGTGAGTGTGCTGGTATATTCTTCATGAGGGTTTTAAGGAGTAAACTGATCACTGTGAATGTGGATGGCTTCCTGGATTGTGAAATCCTGGTGCAGTCCCAGCTGCCTTTGAGTAACTAGATTGGGTCACCTTCAGAGCCCCAGAGAGCTGGAGTTACTGTCCTGGTCTTGGGATTTCACAGCTGACCCTGGGCTCTTTCAGGTCTCGTTTGGTAAGGAATTGTAGGGACTTCTTGAAAGCATGACAGGCCTTTAACAGGGAGAAGAATCAGTTTGGGGTTTATTTCTGAATGCCCTGAATTAAAGTGTCTTGGTGCTTTCTTACTACAGGAATGTGCAATCCAGATCTCAGAGGGTTTTTTAGGAATCTGAATCTGCATGTTGTAAGAACACAAGCCAAGATTCAGGGCTTCCTATGTTTTTACACACGCCCAGCTTGCTGGAGGAAAAAATAAAAAGAAGGGATATGATTTAATATGATTTAATAATCATGCAAACAGCAGTCACCTTACATCATCACAATGTATTATGGCTTTTTTTTTTGATTTTAGGAAAAAACTCATATTCAGTAAGAGGGTAGTTAAATAGAAAAGGCTGTTTTTCTTGTGGAGCAAGAAAAGGCAGCATCAAGTTTGGGTTTGCTTCAAAGTAGTAACAACATATGCCAGTGACAGCAGTAAAAAATCCAGCTAATAAAATCCTCTTTCTAAAAGAACAGGCAAGTAGTGATGATGATTCTTAAACCTCAGACTGTTGGAATGTACAGAATATTTATTTTTTGTACTAGATATTTCACTGTATTTTTCACTAATTTATAGGTGATTCTGGAACTACCAGTGCGCACCATGCTTGCTGGGATCCAGGGTCTAATGTCAAAGAGATAAACACAGAAAATGTTCTCCTGGACTTAGAGCCCAGTGAAAACCACTTTCCCAGGCAAAGGTCAAGGATCTTCTTACTGCAGACACAAACTTAATGTTGCTAAAGAATATTAGACTTTTTCAAGCAAAATATTCTTATTTTGGAAAATAGTAATCCTGTGCCCCCAACAGACAGTTTATGAATAGCTATTTAAGTAAATTAGTCAGTCTGATTCCTTTGCCACTAGGACTAAAACATGTGAATAAATATAAACACACGTGCAGGTTTCACAGTTAAATACCTGTGAAATCTATCAAATAAATATGCCAGACTGAAAAAAAAAAATGCATCTTGCCATGGCAGTATAAGACACTAGAAATAAGGAAAATAGGTAATTTATGAATCAAAAATATGATTTGGAATCAAAAAAATTCTGTATAGCTTCCTTCCTGCATGGCTTTCACAGCTTGGAATTGGTTTGGCTCCGTAGCAGTTAATTGTTATTTGTCAGTTGTAATGAAAAGTAGTGGAGTATGATGCCATGGGTTGATATTGGCAGATGCCAGGCACTCACTGCTCACTTACTCCCCTCTGTTGCTGAACAGAGGAGAGAAAATACAACAAAGGGTTCATGGCTTGAGATACACTGGGAGAAATCCCTCATCAAATACCACCACGGGCAAAAGAGGCTCAACTTAGAGATATAAGGTGAATTTATTGCTAACAAAGTCAAAGCAGGATAATGAAGAGTAAAATTAACCCTTAAAAACGCCTTCCCCTCCCCCTCCCTCCTTGCTCTGCCTCATGCCCCGGCTGTGCAAGGGCATGGGCGCCGTGGTCAGTCCATCTCCAGTAGCTTCTCCCACTGCTCAGGGAGAGAAGTCATTGCCCTGCTGCACCATGGGGTCTGTCCCAGAGGAGACACTTCTCTGCTAATTTCTCTGACATGGATTCATCTCACAAGCACCAGTCCTCCCCCCCCAGATTGCTGCAGCACAAGTCCATCCTGCAGGCAACAACCTCCCTCAAACTGCTGCAGCATGGGTCACTTTTCCACGGGGTGCAGTCCTTCAAAGACAGGCTGCTCCAGCAGGAACAGGGCCCCTCTTTCCATGGGTCTCCATGGGCTCACAGCCTCCTCCAGGCATCCACCTGCTGTGACATGGGCTGCTCCATGGGCTGCAGGGGGATCTCTGCTTCCCACGCCCTCCATGGCTGCAGGGGCACAGCTGCACCACAGGCTTTGGTACCTGGAGCAGCTCCTCCCTCTTGTTCTTCACTGACCTTGGTGTCTGCACTGTTGTTCCTCTCATGTGTTCTCACCCTGCTTTTCTCTGGCAGCAACTACAACTGCACCACCACTATTTTTGTTCATCTTTCTTCTTAAATATTTATCAGAGAGGCATTATCACCATTTCTAATTGGTGCAGCCTTGACCTGCAGCCTTGACCTGCAGCTTGTCCATCTTTGGAGCCGCCAGGGTATGGAAGAAGCTTCTGGCAGCCTCACACAGAAGCCATCCCTGTGACCCCCCTCTGCTACCAAAAACCAGGCCATGCAAAACCCTTACAATGCTGTTTGTTAGAAAACAAAAGTGCTTTTTATTGGACATTCTTATCTTTCTTCTCTATCTAAGCTACAAATTGTCTGTGCTGGCTAGCACTCCTGTAATTGGCTTTTATTTACAACAGAGAATAGGGCTGAAGATGATTTTATAAATACTAATCAAAATGTTTAGCAAAACATTCTTTAAATCCTCGTGTTCTACTCTAAAGAATGTTACTATACACTATGATTAATTAATTCCAGTTTTGTAAGAACCACTAAAATAATTTCTTCCTGTATCTGAAGGCTCTGAAGAACAAGTTGTTCTGGTAGGCTCAGTGTTTGAAATTTGTAACTACATTTAACCAGATTTTTGATTATGTGGAGGTAATTCCGTGTATCATTAAGCTGCTATTTAAAATCATTACTCATTGTGTGTCCCTGTCTAATCAGATATAAATGTGGTGTTAGTTTGCATGTTCTTATGTTAAAAGAAGTATGTTCAAATGTACCTCTGTATCTAGAGCTGGGTGATTCTCTGATACCTGTTTCTGGTTTTCAGCGAAAGATGATTGGAATGCCAAGATCACAAAGCTAAGAAACCAAGTAGAAGATCTATTTCGTTTGAAGTTTGGTAAGTTAAATGCTGAATGAACTGTTCTGTAATGCTGCTGCATTTTAAAACTTCTCTGTTTAAACATTATTGTATTTACTTGAGCATCAGAAGTATACTAGGACAGATATGGAAATCTTGACTCCTCTTACCTATGTTTTACTTACTCTTTCCTCTAACTGACATAAATGTTTTTGTAACAGCATCCCAGGCCATAATTTTTCCAGTTGTGTGACGAGATGATTGCACAAAAGCTTTGGATGAAGTTCTCAAAATAAAACATTAGGCACTGCAGGCCTGTATTAGATATTATCTGTAATAAGATGGGCCAAGTTCCCATTTGCAATTATTCCACAGAAAACAATAGGGAATCTGTTTAAATATATTTAAATATTTCTATTTTTTGCAAAGGGCTTGTTAGCTTTGAGTAATAGAGCTTCTGTAAGATTCTTAAAATTACATTAAATAAAATTCCACCCGTTTAAGTTTGTAATCTATCATTTAATCTTTATTTTCAGCTGAAGCTCTGGGGCTTTCAGAGGTTTCAAAAGTGTGCGTTCCCTATTCTGTATTTGAATCACACCCTGATTCCTTGATCGTTGAAGGCTTGCCAGATGGAGTCCCCTTCCGGAGTCCCACGTGGTTTGGAATTCCACGCCTTGAAAGGATCATCCGTTCGAGTGACAAAATCAAATTTGTTATTAAGAAGTTAGTTAATACTTAAGATCCAGTTACTTTTACCTCTGATTTTGAAGTTATATGACTTCATTCCCAGCAACTCTAGGCTTTAAATGCTACCTAAACTCTGCCTCCATGAAACACGAAGAATATTTTGCACTTTTTATCTCATACAAGGACATACATTCCTCTTTAAATTTCTGTGGATGTATAAATTGTGCATTTCATGCATCAAGAATTGGGGGAGGGGAAAATGGTTTTGTACCTGGAAGCTTTGTTGCTCCTTTTTCTTTCCTTTTTCTGTTGTGTGTTTGTTGGTTTTTGGTTTTGTTTTTTTTTTTTGCTTGAAGAAAATTGCAGAATGGAAAATATAGCTTTATGTTTTCTATTTTTTTTTTTGTGGTTATAGTAGATGGAGAATCATCCATGCTTCTAGCAGAATTTTATTATAGAGAGCTGATGTTATGTGAATAGAAACTCAACTGAATTCCAAGAAATTGGTAACATTTTGCTGTGTTACTTGTCTTGCAATTGACTGGAATTGTTCTGTTCAATTTCTAGGCCTCAGCTTATCGCTTCCCATTTGCCTCTAAGACTGGCTAGTAAACTAAAGACAAAAGGTAAGCAATAAAATATTATTTGCTGCCATCCATGTGTAAATACTTCCTTTCTGCTCCCCTAGCAAACTGATAGATCTTTGGGGTTGAAAAATACAGGTGTTGTAAATAAAAGGCATTATTTAAGATGATCTAGCATAGTAGCCTCTAAATCTACTATTATTTGAGAAAGACACCCAAACCATAAATGCATCCACTTTTTTACTTGACTATTCTAGTACAGAAAATGGAATTTACTCTATTTTGACAACTTTTATTTCACTTTTAAGGGCTTAAATCATTTTTAACTGAGAGTTGTGAATTGCAGTAAATAATAATGGTGTTTTATAAGAAAAGAATAAAAGAATATTTTCTCTGCAGAAAATTCAGATATTAGTAATTTTTGGGCATTTCAGATAATAAAAAATACCAAAACTCTCCTTCACATTTAGAAAAAACAAAGTCTTTTGTTCTGAGTTAGTGGAAAATCTAGGTGTGTCTTTTTCAAGAGCACTAAACCTACTTTTTAAGATTGTGAGCATCACTGTATTGTTCAAGTTTTACTGTACAGACTCTACTTAGTTCAGTCTGTTAGAATTCTTAGAATACAGCTGTTCCTTTGTTAGGTGAGCAAGATTTGTGCTTACACCTTGTGTTCTTTTGGCTTCCAGCAGTTAGTCCAAGGAGTTCCAGTAAGTCACAAAGTTCTTCAGAAAGTGTTCCAGAAAATTCAAGTGTTCCAGAGATTGAAGTTACTATTGATGAGAGTATGGAAGAAATATCCTTAAATATTCTTCTTATGTTCCTTTATTATATTCTTCTGATATTTTCTGTTCTTCTAAGCTTTCATAGCCTTTAAGTAATGTATACCTCATGTAACAAACTCTACTTCAAGGCTCCAGATGCACTTCAATATAGAAACAACTTTATTTTTCATTTCTGAAACAAACTGGATACTGTGTAGATGATGCTTAGGTAAAATGTTGCAGTTTGAGAGCTCTGCTTATTTCAAGCAGAGCTGTAAGAACTGATGTAGTCCTGAGCAGAGAAATGGCAGACATGGTCAGTAGCATTAAATGCTTAAATACGACTCTAGAACTTCCTAAAGGCTTTTTTTTAAAATTCTACTCTTGATTCAGAATTGAAGATTTCTCTAGTAATCGGGTTTGATGCATTGTTCTTTTTGTGTGATGTTCTGCTTCTGCTCTCTGAGTTATATATGTAATACCTCTTCATAGGTCCTAAAAAGGCACAAACAACAGATTCTCAAACTAATTCTCAAACCAATGGCTCCAATACAAATGCAAAGCCGCAAGGAAAAGAGTTTTCTTTTGGTAAGTGTTGGGGGAATTAGCACACATGCATTTCCTTTAATGCTGGTATGGAACATCTAGATTACATATCAGATATTTTGAGTTCATGTTCTGATACACAGTAAATAACTGGAGTTCTCACTTTTGTGTACATTCAGTTCTTCTTTATGTGGAGTAATCTGCATTGGAGAAATGCTGGATGATATGTTGAATATGCTGTACAAATGCAGCCCAGATCCATTAGATCTTACTGATTCAGGTGCAGAGTCAGTTTTAGATTTTTGCTGGTCTGTTACTGCACAGTGCTGCAGACTCTTACAGGACTTTTCTGGTGCAAAGTACCACCAAGTGCATAAACTCAGCTGAGATATGATACTGTGCATAAATTTTATAAGCCCTCCACAAATCTGAAATATTAACATCACTGTGCAGAGATACCTAGGTGGGATGTAGGGACCAGGAAGGATTTGAACTAACATTAATAAACCATGACCTGTCAGAGCTGATTATGCATGATTGCTGTGATTGACCTCTCCAGTTCTGGAAAATCAGTAAAGGAAAAGCTGGACAGGACTGAAAGTCATGTAGCTGTGCTCATGAATGTAAGCCAGAGCTTTTTGGCCATGGGGCCCAGGCCCGTTAGTGCAATGCTCTGGAACAGAAATCTCAGTATTGAAAGCAGGGTCAATTTGCAATCCAGAAAAATTCTTCATTGTCAAGTGAGATGAGTGACTGCATTCAGAGTAACTGTAAGTGGTTCTACATCTCAGTAAACCTTTTTTTTTCAGCATACTTACATTCTGAGTTTATTTGTTTATGTTTGTGTAGGAATTTCTTGTAATTTGCTTTATCTTTTTTGTCCCGTATGCTTTCTTTTTAGCTGTATGTATAAAACATATAAGAAAGGAATTACTTACTCCTACCGAGCCAATTGAGAATGAATGAGATACTGATTTGGCATGGGTGGTATTTGTATTCAGAGTAGCATACAGTTTTCTTGGACTTTCCTGTTGCTGTTAGATCTGGGCTTTTTTTTTTAATCTGCAACTTTTTTTAAACTTTAGACTGAGGTTTTAGTTTTGTAGACCAGCCATGGCCCACTTACTGCAGCCACAAGTAAACCAAGTTTAGTAATTGCAGTGATGGCTGTCAGAAACAAAATGCTTATCTAGATGGACATTTAATTTCACCACTGAAGTAGAAACTGTGCTAGAGAAAGTTCTCAGGAGAGAAGCATGTGTTTCAGGGCTGCATCACTGAACATATGAGGAACTTTCTGCCACTATTTTGGGTGCTGGTTCAGATGACTAAATTTTATGCTATCTGATAGTAAATGTGGATCACTCTTGGATTAATTTAGCTTTTAATCCTATATATAAATCCTTTTAAAATATATGTGTGTGTGTGTATATATATAAATCCTTTATATATAGGATTTATATATAATTATTTATATAAAATAAACCTTTGCTTTATCTAGTGGCATTATCTTTCAAAGCTTCAGGAATATGAGGATTGATGTGGATATAGTTTTGCAGAATGAAAGCCATTTTGCATATTTTTACTGCCATAGTAAATTGGTTATCAAGCATAATAATTTATTAAACATTTGTTAAAATGCTCTTCAAAGACTGATTCATTGTGTGAGTGTTGTTCTAATTCTTCCCATTTCTTTCTGGCAGAGGCGTGGAATGCCAAAATCAATGACTTAAAGCAGAAAGTTGAAAATCTTTTTAATGAAAAATGCGGTATGTTTATTGATTCTTTTTTACTGAGATGCTTTTCTTATGAACTTACATGATGTATGAGAGGTGCTCAGATGTTTATTCCAGAGGTCCTGCAATCCTTGTGTACCTTAAAGTTTCCCATCTGAGTTCATTCTCATGTACTTGCAATCCAGTGACACATTTCCACTAGTTATTTTACTTGGGTTTGAAAATGGAGAAGTTGTAGTTGAATTACAATTTTTTTAATGATCCATAGACAGAGTGATTCTACATACTGGAACATCATTTTAAGCTTTCATCACTCTGCTTATAAATGGGACTTTGTATGACTCTGCATGACTCAAAACCGGTTGTGGGTGGTATCTGGAGAAATGTGCTCCATTATGTTCCAGCACTTCTTCTAGCACAGGCTCTTTGGGAACTAGTGACTTTTGGAAGTAATAGCTTCTCATTACACTTCTGAGTGCAGGATTTTGAACAAGAGCACCAATCTCACCTGCCCTTGGTGCTGTTCTCTAGAAGAGAAAGAGGCAGAATGCATTGCCTTCAACAAAGTGCCGTACAAATAGGATAAGTCTTGTATGCAGACCAGGCCAGTGGCATGAGCTGGCTGCAGATTACTAATTTTCAGCACATTATGGTGAGATTTACTGCAACAGAATGAGTTATGTTTGAAACTGTTAATTTTCTTCCTGCATACTCATAGCTGTCACCAAAAAAGGCAAAACCTGCTGGTTCTACCCCATTGAGTATGTATGTGCTAACTACTCTATTCCATTTATACCAGAGGTATATTCTATTTCTGTGCACATCAGTGACTGCCTGGTGCCTTACCTGCTCTGTTGCATTTCAGGGGAGGCACTGGGCCTCAGTGAGCCAGTGAAGGTTCCATATGCACTGTTTGATTCCTTCCCAGAGGATTTCTACGTGGAAGGATTACCTGAGGGGGTGCCCTTCCGCCAGCCTTCAACTTTTGGGATTCCAAGGCTAGAGAAGATCCTGAGAAATAAATCCAAAATAAGATTTGTTATTAAAAAGTAAGGCTTCCATATGTCTTTGATAATCTGTTCTATGAGAATTGGAATGTAGACCAAAAAACAAAATTGTGTTGCCAAGTTGCTGAATTACTGTATAAAATACACACTGGAATATTTTTAGTACTTGAGGAAATGGTTGGAAAGCTCTTGTGCAAGTGGAACAAGATACAATAATCACATCACTGGTTTAGTTGCTATTGCAAGGAGCATTTATGGGCTACTCATAAAGTAGGTTGCTGGTTGTGCTGAGGAGTGGAGATTATTTTAATGAGGACTGTAAGGATTTTCTTTCCTTTGCCTAGAACAGATTTAGATACTCCTGTGCCAGTGCAGAAACCGTGGCAAGAGAAGTTACTAGGACATGTAGTGATAGAACAAGGGATGACAGAGAGCAGGGTTAAATTAGATATTTGGAAGACATTTTCACTGGGAGAGTGGTGAGGCCCTGAGCCAGGTTGCCCAGAGCAGCTGTGGCTGCCCAGTCCCTGGAAGTGTTCAAGGCCAGGTTGGACAGGGTTTTGAGCAACCTGGTCTGGTAGAGGGTGTCCCTACCCATGGCACGGGCAAGAAACTGTATGGGCTTTAGGTTCCTTCCAACCCAAACCAGTCTAAGATTCTGTGATTCTGTGAAGTTATGGAGCCTCTCAGTCATTGCATTCTTGACTGTTTGGCTGAGAGGATATCACTTAGTTAACATATATAGAAAATGAGATTTTCTTTAATGTTGATAATTTTATTATTGTATGTAAAATGTTCAATCTGTTTGCAGGCCTGAGAAACTTGAGGAAGCTGTTAAAGAAAGTTCTGATACAAACCCCCAAAGTGAGTTTTGCAACTGCTTAACTTTCTAGATAAGAGTTTATTTCAAGGGTTAAATATTAATTATGAGAGCAGCATGGTGTTAATAAACTCCTGAAAGATTTTTTCTACATTGCAGTTGCTTGGTTTGTTTGCTTGTTTGTTTGTTTTTAAGATGGGAAAAGCACTTGCCAGTTACAGTTTAAATATACCTCTAACAAGGGAGTATTAATTTTTTAAAGTTATTCGCAAACAATTGTGCCTCTAATGTATTCTTTACTACATTCTATCAAAATGTAGCCAGTAATGTAGGATTCACAGGAGTTACTCAGGTCTAGAGATAAATTATTTGCTCCTAGCATGTAGATCATCTAAATGACACACGCACCAGAAACAGGAGTGCAGATAGCCAGTAGAAAATTGTGTCAGGTAGGTAGGTCATGGAATAAATGCTCCCATTTTGAAACTGAAACTAGGTCCTCTTTGAAAACTTTGCCAATATTTGTTGTTTTGCAATATTTTCTTTATAGATGACACTGAAGATTTTGAGCTCTCTATAAATGTTTTCTAAATTAATCCTCTTAGGAAAAAATAATTCCCCCAGTAAAGCCATTACAGCAAGGACCACAAAAAACACAGTAGTGAGCAAAGCTGAAGGTGTTGAAGACCTAAACATCGTTCAAGTAACCATACCAGGTGTGTATACTGGCTGGTTTCACATCATACTACTTGTGCTTATATTCTTCATGGTATCTGTTTAGTTTGATAAAGTTTTTTCCTACAGTCAAGCTGGTTTGCTGAAATACAGTCAAGAAAGAGCATAAGTTACCTTTTGGTTTTGCTGAGATGTTAAATATTATCTAACACTCATTAATATATCTCATCAGTGACATCTCTAGAATATTCTTAGTCCAAGCACCTGTTAAGAAGTATCCACATTTTTATGATGCAATAAAATAAAATAAAATAGTTGCAGTTCTTGGCAACTCCCAGATGTCAGTACTTGAACTGAATTGAATGACTATGCAGGCTGAACTGCTTTGTGTTAACAGTGATTACTGCTTTTTTGTTGTATGCTATGGCCATCTACTGAATGATCACTTTGATTTTACCTTTACATACCATTCTATGTTCCATAAGAAAGTAAAATACAAATTTTTGGTTTAATTTACTTTACAAAATCATCTCTAAACATCTCTAGATTCAGTTCTGGAAGTGTTCAGGGTCAGGGGCTTGGAGCAACCTGGGATAGTGGAAGGTGTCCCTGCCCATGGCAGGGGTTTGGAACTGGATGATCTTTAAGGTCTCTTCCAAACAAAACAATTCTAGGATTCTGTAATTTTTTACCAACCTTCTATTTTCGTGTATTTCTGCAATTTAATGTTACTACTAAAATGAGGAATAAAGACAGTGCCTGTTTAGAAGCTTTTGGGTATACCTGCTTTGAGTAAACCTGCAGGGATAAACAATCTTCAGGGGGAAAAATATGTACTTAATTTTCATGCTATTCTAACAATTTCTTCCAGGTGATGAAAGTGAGCGACTGCCAAAAGTAGAAAATGCCAGACAATTGAGAGAGCAAGTAAATGATCTTTTTAGCCAGAAATTTGGTAATTGCTTCTTACTCCCCATTTTTATGTAGGTGTGAGTGCAATTAATGTTGTTCATACTGAAGTTAATGAATAATAACTCACAGTGAATTGTATATATGGTCATTAAAATGAACAAATTTGAGAATTGTATATGAATGTTGTGCTTTGACTCCAAAACCAAATTTTTATAAGTGATCTAGGCAGTTTGGTGTTTTAAACAAAGTCCTTAGAGTCTAGATTGCTTCATGGTTCCCCTCCCCTTTTCCTGTTTTCTGTGTCAACATGGATGAAGTATTTATTTTGCTGGCAGTCCATGGTTCTTCTCAAGGCTTCATAATCTTGGCCTCTTAATACTTAGGATTAGAGTAATTTTAAAAACCTTTTTGCTGTGTATAGTTTTGTTTGGTTTTTTTACTTTGCATTATACAGTAGTAATAACTTGGGTTTCCTTATCTGAAATTCCTTCTCTTGTGCTGTGTTGAACTGCTTTTCATAGCATTGCAGGAAGTGCTTTGTTTTCCTTCATGTAGCTATCTCCTTTTATGTCCCATTCTATACCATTCTCTAAGAGCAGAATCTGTGTTCTTCATATGCTGCACTGTCAGAGTTGGACTTGTGACTAATGCTCTTGTAGTAATGTTCATGAGTGTAATCCAAACTCATTTATAACACTGTAATTGTTTCATTATCAAGTGAATTTTCATCGTTTCAGATCTGATAGAAAGCATGGTTCTAATTTTGTTTCTTAATTGTCTGAGGACTTTTTCTTCAGTGTAATCATAAATACTGTAGGTTTGAAAATTAACACAACCTCTCTCACTTAGGTGAAGCCATTGGCATGAATTTTCCTGTGAAAGTTCCATACAGAAAAATCACTAACAACCCTGGCAGTGTGTTGGTGGATGGAATGCCTCCAGGTGTGGCATTTAAAGCACCCAGTTACCTGGAAATGAGCTCAATGAGGAAGATTTTGGAATCAGCAGAGTTAATCAAGTTTACTATCGTTAGGTATGTAGTTGCCATTAATTAGATTGTGAACACAGCCCCATAGCTGGAATAAATGTGAGAGAATAGAAGTTGTAGTATATCTTTAAATAGGTGTTGGCTCTTTCTGGATAACAATATATCAGATCAAATGAAGCCCAGATGTTCCTAGCATGAATGAAGGAGGACATGTCCAATTTAGTATGACAAATGACATATTACTAATACTGCATATTACAGCAAGCTGTCTTTTGAGTTAAAATCTAATCATACTGTGTACAAAAATCCTATAGTTTTCTAGGCCTTGCTCTCCCCGTCATAATATCAAGTTTTGAGACAAGTCCAGAGCTCACTGGTTTCTATTCAATATTTAAAAATACAGTATTGTCCAATTACAGTGTAAGGGAATTTCATTTGTATGTGTATATCTCCATAGACATATCTAGACACACACACACACACATATCCAATATTAATTTGTGTGCCTGAAGCAGAACAGATCAAACTTTGAAATCATTCTAAGGAGGAGTTGAAAATAAAAATTGATCAGTTTCTGTAACTTCTCAAATCATAGATGACTTCACAAGAGTTTAAAAGCTTCAGTTTATCTTTAGAGAGAGAAATTTCTTAAAGAGATTTTACTAAGGAGTCTGGGTTCCCAGCCCTTAATCATGACATATTCTAACCAAAAGGACTTTGATGTGTTTTTGAATTGAACCCTGAAGAAGAGGTGACCCCTTGCTAAGCAGCAGTGACCAAGGGAAGGGTTTAGCTCTTCCCAAGGGAAGGGTCTAGCTTTAGTAACATAAAAATATGTTACTTTTCAAAATGGTAGTTTTGAAGAACCAAAGTGCCCAAGAGCTGCTATTCCTTCTGTTTTACTTGACTTTTTTTTTTCATTTTTTTAGTATGACCTCTGTTATAGAAAATATGGGGAGGTTACATTGGGAGGAAACTCCATGCAGTGCATTTTAGAATCAGTAATTTTTTTTTCTTTTTTCAGACCATTTCCAGGACTTGTGATTAATGATCGTAAGTATTTATGAGACACTGATAACAAAAGTATTTTTGTAACCTACCAAGATTCATTTTCTACATTGTGTCTTAGTGGAAGAGGCCCCAAGTTGTTAAGGTCTCTGTGTAACTCTTGACTGTGTATTTCTCATTAGGATTTCCTGACTAAACATGTATGTACAGTTAACTCGAGGGCAGGGAGGTAAATTTACATTTAAACAGCATAAGATTAGCATTGACTTGATATGAAAATGCAAGACTCTGATTTTGTATTTTTCAGCTGCAGAGTCCCAAAGAAATTTAGCATCCTGACTGAGCAAAATACTTACATGAGAGTTCCTACGTTGTAGGTTTAAATCCATCACAGTAGCAATTATTAAGCAAGAGCTTTCCAGTAGCTGCACAACCCTGTTCCAGTGAAAAATTCTTCATTCTGCTGATACTCTGCTGATAGGAATTCTGCATTCTGCTGAAACTATACCTTTCTAGAGAGGCAGACTGTAGTTAGCTGAAGTGCCATGGCCAATTTTGCCCTGACAATGAAATTGTTTGGGGTAGTGGGAGGGAAAGGTATAGCATTTTGGTTGCTAAAATAATTGTGACCTTGTTGTTAGATGTAATTTAGGAGGGAAATCAAACAACAAAGACTCACTACAGTGTCCCTTGTGTCGTGTTCTTTGTGAGCCAGTGTCAGATTAGAAATTCAGAGGCCAAATAACCTCTCACAAATTGGCCTTACCCAGCTTGAGCCTTAGCAACTCAGTGTTTGTTCAAATACACTCAGCCACCAGTGTGTTCCAGCTAACAAGCTGAGGTCTATGCACTGCAAATATGAGATGTTCTCAAGAAGATATTGTAGCCAGTAAATCCCACTGACCTGCTCACAGACCTAGGTGCACCTCTGAGGTGGGAGAAAGGTCTCTGCAAGGGGGAGCCTTCCAGGCAAGTAGATGTGTAATAGCATTTCCAGGGAATTCGGTTAGAAATTAAAGAATCCATTGAACACTTGTCAGTTCAGCATAAGTTGTCAACATGTGTTGGGATTGGTCATGGATCACATGAGGTTTGGGCATTATCTGTGTCCAGTAATTGTGATCAAAATTATCTTATACTGATGGATACCAAGGTGAATGACTGAAAGGCTCTGAGCAAACTGCTTATAAGTGTGATGTTTTCTTCATCTGAAGAACATGTGGAAACTGAAGAGAAAATTTTTAATGCTCCCAGGCAAGACAGGGAATATTTTTCCTGTAACAGAAAAAATTGAATGACATCTCAATCACAGTGTTAGTAACCTGTTCATGTGACAAGCTTCAGGATTTTCAGATTCAAAGGTTGTCCTTGTGTTGCATGTGAACGATTTTCACTGTGAAGTAAAACAATGTTCATTTCTATTCTTAGAGCTGTTAGAAGAAACTGAAGCAGAAGCATCACCATCAGCACCACCAGCAGCCACAGTACTACCAGGTAAGGCAGAGTGTGACACGAGTCCTTGCAGGAGGAGTGGGCTGTGGAGTTCTGCATCTTGTTGGCAGATGTCATTAGCAGTCATGTCCTAGGTATAAGGTGCTCATGATGAACCATTTCATTTTGAGAAACGGTGTGCAACACTTTCATAGCTGTAAAATATTCTTGGAAAATGCTCCTACTTTCTTCAAGCTGTGTCATTGGTGTGTTCCTTCATTTGATTTTTACAGATGATGAGTGAGCTGGGAAGAAAGATTAGTGGGGGCAATGTGTAAAGGCAGTTCAGTATCCATTTATTAATGTGTGCTTAACTCAAATGTGTGCATGTCTGCACACATGCACAACCAAGTGAATTTTGCCTGCATAGCTGACAGTGGGGTCTGGATGGAATTTCTGCCTGTTGCCAAACTCTGTAACCCCTGCTAGACTGTATCTGGGACTGCATACACATCACCTGTCTTAGTCTGAATGGAGAACTTAGCTTTAGGCTGTGAATTAACTAAAGTAAATGTGGCTGGGCAGCTTCACTTTCATCCAGTACAGCTTCTAAATATTCATATACCTTTTAAAAATGTGTATCCTAGGTTGGTGTAGTGCAGGGAAAACTTCTGCAATTGACTGAATAAATCATTACACAAAGAAACTGGGAAACTAAGAAAAAACATCTGATGAACATTGTAAGAGTAAGGGACACTTGTATGATGAAAATTATTTTTGAGGAAACTACTGTCTCATCTGTTTATGTGTGGAGCTGTGGGAGGGAGGAGATCAGCTGCTGGTGGTCTGTGAGCTTGCTGTAGTTGTTGGTCCTTAACATCTGCAGTGTTAAAAAGGTTAAATGGTTTTCCCAGAACATGTTCCTCTACAAACCATGCAGAGATAGGAGAAAAATCAGCATGGAATTAAAGCATCCTTCTTGTCCTCTATTATCCACCTTCCCACTCTGCCCCAAAGTACACATACTTGTCATCAAAGACAATGCTTAGGACAAGTGGTGACTCTTTCTTTAAGCTGTTCCAAATTTGGTGTATTCTGTGCAAATGCAGGTTATGTTGTTCTTGGTGATATGTCTGCCACAGTGAACCATTCTTAGAAGAGAAAGTGTTACATAGTGGAATGTCATAAATGTTCAGGGGTCTTTTAGATTTTGTTACAAACTGTAGAAAGCTACACAAATTTATCTCAGACAAAGAGATATGAGTCTGATTGTTAAAGAAAAATTAGGTGCTTTTTTCAGGGAAAACTTAATTCCCTAATCTGATTCATCTTGTTGAAACTATATCCCTGTGCATTTTTTTCATTTAAGAGCCATCTGAACCAAGCCAAATAGAAGTATCTCTAGGAAGTGTTTTAGTTATTATCAACAAATATTTTTAAGTAATGCTGAACAAAGTTGCATCTGTTTGTAAAGCCAGGTCAATCAAAACCAAAGAAAGGTCTTTTACTGGTTCCAGGCACATTTCTTCATTTATGCTGCGTCATGTGAAAAATACTTATCAGCAAAAAATCATTTAAATGATTTTACAAAAGAAGTTTTATGAATTCTTTGTGGTTGGTGAGTCATCCAAAACTGGCTTCAGACACTGTAACTACAGAAATGTTTTTGTGAAAAGGCATATAATGGCCAAAATCACTTTAGAACTAGGCTAGAAGGTATAAAATGATTATGTGGTGAAACAGCTTGGCTTTGTAGTGATGAATTACTCTCAATCCAAACTTTCCAAACAACTTCAGAGAGAAACCAATTTCCTTCCAACATTATATTATCTGTAAAAAGAACAGAATCAGGTTCTGGATCATGTGGACAGTGCTACACAGACATGAGATTCCTTTGATTTACCTCCAAGCAGCCCTGAAATGAATAAAACTGTATCAAAAGGTGATGAATGCTTTAGCCAGCATGATTCTTTTTAAACACATCATGATGCCTTCCTGTGTGATACTGTGCTTTGAAAATTAGCTAGGGTTAAAATTTGTTTTGGACAGACTGAAATAGAATAATGCAGAAATCTTTGTCTAGTTGAGAGAGAAGCAGTCCTACTAATGCCAGCTTTATTTCCATTCATTAAGAACAAGAGTGCTCTAAGATCCTAAGCTGCTTTACATTGCAGTGGAAATGGTAATTTCCACAGAATTGGATGGCTGTGAATATGTTTTTATTTATTATTATTAGTTAAAAAATATAACAAATGCTTTTCATGTTTTTTATAAATTTTTATTTAAGTACAACAGTAGCAAAATCGGTGGGGAAGTTTCACTTTTTTCATTCACTACTCCTTTTTTAACAGATAACACAAAAACAGAAGAAAATTGTCAAATAAAGCAAGATCCAGACCTGACGTCATAGACCTCATCAATACTGGGTAAAAGAATTTAGTGTTTCTTGAAGTCAACACCTTTCAGGTGGAATAATATTTTTATATTTTTGGCTGGGGAAAGGAGAGATGAAGGTGCCAGTACCTTAGCTGGGAATTATTTTATGTGTTTCAGTTCTCACCTATAAGATGTCAGATGTTTTGCACTTTCTTATCCAAATACAATATAAAGCACACTGAGTTCAAACTTGTGAGGAAGTACTAGAAAAATATGGCCTGAAATGTGTGTTGGTAATCACATACCTCAGAAGCAGAGCAACTGAAAGATGAGGGTATTAGTGTCTATGAAAAGCTCTGATATGGTTGTGTGAAAAAGCATTATTATTCTTGGTAATGCACATGTATTTCTAAACTGTAATTGAGCAGGAAAGCTCTTCACTATGATTGCAATAGTGTCTCAGCTTGGGACACTCAGTAAAGCTGTAAACTGTGATGACAAAACAACCTCCTCTGAAAGTTTTCTTTCTTTTCATAAATTAAACTTTTATGAAAAGTCTAGTTTAATTTACAATACTCAAATGTCCAAATCTTCATCTTGTTCCTAAAAATTACGTTTTGGTGGTGGTGGAGAGCAATTTTAGCAATGCTATCACATCACCAAATCTAAAATGCTCACCCACATGGTTTGGAGTCTGTGTTTCATTCAAAGAAAATGGTAGTACTTCTTCCTATTTCAGTTTTTTTGTAATACTGAGACCCAAATACCTTCCTCATTATGCAGTGTTTGATACTTCAGCAATTTGATTTGATTGGTATAAAGTTATATGAAGCATTGGCTAGAGGAGCCTGGAGCCTCTGGGTTTCATTCCTGGCACCATCTAAGTGTTTGGAGCCGAGGGACAGCCTTGGCCCTCCATCCATACAGTGTGAACAGGACACAGAAGGTGGCATGGGGACAATGAAATGATGTGGTAGAAAGTTGCAGGAACTGACAAGCCAGCATCCCAACTGTCTGTGCCCTGAGCACTACAGTTGTCAGTGACAGTGGTGAAGTCTGTGCTGGAGGTATTTGTCATAAAACTGAATGTGGCAGGATAAAAAATATACTAAAGGAAAAACTTTGATTCGTCATGGGATGCACTGCAGCCAGTGAGATATTAAAAGCCATCTCACTTGTCAATTAAAGGTCACAGAAATGTTGTCTGAGCAATGGCTGCACAATCTGATGCTGCATTGGTTCAGAGTTTTGGATGCTTCAGGCCATCCACTGAATTGATACTAAAATAAATATTTGTTCTAAATTCTGACAGAGATCACTCGATCACACATTTAATCTCATATTTATTGAGAGCAATATTCAGTTTCTGCATGCTTGCTGAATCTAGACCTAAAGAACAGGAAAATAGAATACAAACTGTTCATAGTTTTAATAAGACACAAGGCTTCAATGAAACTAACTTCCTTATTTTTTAATTTCTCTTACCTAGTCAGAGGCTTCCCGTTCTGAGAAGAGTCTGCTCGGCCTGTCTAGAGCTGTGTAATATAACTGTATAAGAGAAGTATCTTCTATACAAACCCTTTTGTACTATTATATAGAAATGTCTACTTTTTCAGCAGTTCTGTGAATTGACCTAAATCAATGAATGACTGTAGATTTGGAATGTCTGAGTTTACTTTGAAATATAATTTAAGGACTTAATTTGATGCATCAGTGCTGGGGAAATGACAGGAATTAAAATCAACAGGGACTTGAGTAAGGCTGTCTACATTTTCCAAGAAAGCTGAATTTCACTGTACCTGAATGGATCCTAACTTTTGTAATGAAAAATTCCTGCAAAGATTTTCATTTGTTTACTTTGGAGGAAAAAAAATCTCCATGTTAATTTTCAGCTATTACTTTAATGGTGCATTGGACAATGTATCTGTATATTTGAGCTAATTTTTCCTATTATATCTATTGTAATTCATATGTTTTTCCTAAATAAAAGATAATCTGATTCACTTGATGGTTAGTATGCATTAATGAGATGGACTGAAATGGTTGGTATTCCAGTGTGTGGATTAGGAACCACCTGAAATTAAACCCCATCATAGTTTGTTCTGTTAATTCAAAGAAGTAAGTACATGTTATATCAGAGTATCACACAGTTTATATACGATGGGTTTGGTCTTGCAGCCCTACCATAGGCAATGGTGGTGTGGACTTGTGTGAGAGTTTTTCTGCTGAAGGCTCTGGGGGATGCTCATCTGTTCATCTAGAACTGGTTATGCAAACCTGCTACAGCCTGCTCTAAGTCCCATTATGACAAAAACTCAGAATATTCTGTGAATACAACAATTTAATTCGGTCCCCTGTAGTCCTGGTTATGCACCACAATATGTAAGAATCATGTACATGGGTTTTTTTCAGATTTCACAAACTGTAAGAGATGTACAGTTCTGGCTATATGGTAATCTGTAAAAATATAGATTATTTATAAAGGTTTTTCTTTTACTGGCTTGAGTTTGAGATTATTGCATTATGCACAAATGGTAAATCATGCTCCCTGATGAAGAAATAAAGACCTTTCTGATGTTTTTCATGACTGTCCATGCAGTATACAGTTATGTCTTTTACAACAAATCAAGTCCTAGCAGTAATTTTGTAGGCAGGTAGAACATGCTACAGCATGGTTATTTCCTGCCAGCAAAGAAATAAGGTCCAATCATGCCTTTGAGGCCAGAATCCAGCTCTGGGTGGGTGAGGTGTTTGTATCTTCAAGGAAAATTTTGAAGCCTTAAATTCAATTGAGTGCAGTGGCTGTTCCCAGCTGCAACCTGAAATTCAGCAGGTAAATTCAGAGCAGTGCACTTCTGTCATTCTGGAGATAACGGAGACCTGTAGAACATCCATTGTTTCACAACATGCAGACCCAGGTGCTCTCACTTCAGTCCTGGGACCTTGTGCTGGTGATGTCAGCAGGGGCAGGGTTAGCTCCATGCTGAGGCATTTTGAAAAAGCTCATCCTGCTCCTACCTTCCTTCTCTCCGGATAGGAGCTGGGGGTGATTGGTGCCATGCTGCCTTCCTGCCTCAGCAGACAGCCCCATGGGATGAGTCCACCTGCTCAGTACCTGTTAACCCAGCATGTGGGCACTGCCCACATTATAACCACCCACACACTGACCTGCTGCTCACTGGAACAGACATGCTGAGCTAATGAACCTCCAGCAGCAGTTCGGGACCAGGTTTCACATTTGCTTCTGGACAGGTTTAGAATGGGGAAATGAGATAATGCAGCTTTCCCCAGGTGTCAGCTGGCTTGACTTCCCCTTCTGCAGAAGCAGGATGGTTCATCCCTTTACTCACAGCCCTCTTTAGGAGGCACTTCTAGCACAGCTGCCTGCCAGCTGTCTATTGCCAGTGGAGTCCTTAGTGCTCACTCAAAATGAGGGCACTGTCACAGCAAAGGAACTGGGAAAATAAATAATTCCAGGGAATTGCCTTGTCAAGTGTGTAACAACAGAGTGGCTCTGCTGAAACTTTGTATGCAGGAGCTGAAAGAAAAATGAAGTGAAAGTGGTTGCAATGGTTTTGCTGAAAGGACTGGAGTCTTTACATGGTGTGCATGGTGAATGGCCTACTGCTAGGGTGGGCAGTAATGCTGATTTGGCAATGATCAATTCATCAGTGCTGAAGGCTCTTTTTGGTCTCCAACATTCTGAGTTATATCCATTTGAGAGAAATTAGTCTGATAAAATAATTGCAGCAATATTTATACCTTCCAAATATTAATTCCATATTAAGAAATTACTTATAGTCCTAACAGTTAGCTGACTTTTAAGATATTGACCATGTATGAAAATCTCACTCGTTTTCATATTAGTAGAACATGAGATATGCCCTAAAAAGCCTTGGTTGTATTAATAAATAAATGAATACCTGAAATTCCAACAACTTTTAAGAGCTCTGACTAGTTTTTGTCCCAACAGGGAAGATTTGTGGTGACAAAGAAATAGACAAGTATTTATTTCCCATGTTTTACTGACCTTTAAAAGCCTGTCCTGTGAAATGGACTGGCTCCTTTCTCTTAAATGGGAATTTTGAATCCAAGTAGTGTAGGACTCAGGGTGTCCATGGTGGAACTGAGCATTCCTCGGATATGGCACCCTGGCTTTTCTCACAGCATAACCACCAGCTGAGGTCCAAAATGTCTGTGATGCAGTTGCTGGCCAGTGTTTTTCTCTTGGGAGTTGAAGTTTTCCACAAATAAAATTGGAACCTCTTCTTTGTTTCTTTTCATGGGTGTCCTGTCAGAGACCCACAGCCAAGGAGGAGGCCAGGCTTTCATTTCTGTGATTGTGTAACAGCTGTCTGCTATCAGTGACATAAGAAAGGCCTCCCTTGGCTCTGTAATGAATTAAGATGAAATTTAAACTACCAAAAATCAAAAATTCAATTTTGAACAAAGATTAGGGTGACATTCCTTCCATCTGCTCTTATATTCTGAGAGGTTTTGGTACTAGTTTTAGGTGGAGCACTGCCAAAAAGAGGATAATCCATTTGCCTAAGAAACTCTTAACCTTCAGCACTCCAACAACCTTGACTGAAATCCATCCTCTGAAGTCCTGTGTGTGCTGTTCCCACTCCAAAGCAGTGGAGCCTTGCTGAGAGCACTGCTACCAGCTTGGTCTGGAGGACATGAATCTTCTCCATCTCTCTCAAAATGGGATCCTGTGTTCAGATCCCAGCCTTGTTTCCCAAAACATGAATCAGTCCATGAACTCAATAAACTTAAGTTGTCGTTTGACACTGGCCAGATGCGAGGCACCCACAAAAGTGACTCACTTGCTCTCTCCCCTGCCACAGCTGGGCAGAGGAGAGAGAAAAATTTAATGAAGGCTTCATGAGTTGAGATAAGGACTGGGAGAAAACATTCCAAGGGTAAAACAGGCTTGGCTTAGAGATACAAAGTGAATTTGTTACTAACAAAATCAGAGGATAATGAGAAGTAAAACAAGTCCTTAAAAACACCTTTTTCCCCCCTACCCCTCCGTCCTTCACACTGACAGCGCAGGGAGACAGCACATGGGGGTTTTGGTCAGTTCATCACTGAGATTTTATTCCACTGCCCAGGGAGAGGAGTCCTTCCCCTGTGAGACCATGGGGTCCCTCTCGTGGCAGAGACAGTTCTCCAAGAACTCCAATGTGGTTCCAATCTCACGAACAGCAGCCCTCCCAAAACTGCTGCAATGTGAATTCCCCCCATGGCACACAGTCCTCCCAAAACTGCTGTGACATGGGTTTCTCTTCCCATGG
Organism: Hippolais icterina; assembly: GCA_013400075.1. Classification (NCBI taxonomy): domain Eukaryota; kingdom Metazoa; phylum Chordata; class Aves; order Passeriformes; family Sylviidae; genus Hippolais; species Hippolais icterina. The sequence goes on along the minus strand of VWYN01021953.1, from coordinate 243,633 downwards.
GGTGCAGTCCTGCAAGGACAGGCTGCTCCAGCCTGGAAGCAGGGCCCTCTCTCCACCAGGTCTTCCACTGCCTCCTCCAGGCATCCACCCACTCCGGCATGGACACCTCTCCCAGGGTCTCTGGGTGGATCTCTGCATCCCCCCTGGATCCCCATGGGCTCTGGGTGGATCTCTGCATGCCCCCTGGATCCCCAGGGGCTCTGGGTGGATCTCTGCATCCCCCGTGGATCCCCATGGGCTGCAGGGGCACAGCTGCTCCACCATGGTCTCACCACGGGCTGCAGAGGAATTTCAGCTCCAACACCTGGAGCACTTTCTCCCCCTCCTTCCCCATAGACGACCCTGGTGTCTCCATGTTGTTTCCCTCATGTTCTCACCTCCTCCTCTGCCCTGGCTGGGAAAAACTGTGTGTGCCCCACTTTGTTTTGATTTTCTTCTTAAATTTGTTATCACAGAGGTGTTACCATCATCTCTAATGGGCCCAGCTTTGGCCAGCAGCATGTCCATCTCCAGAGCCATCAGGGGTTGTCTCTGCTGGACATGGTGGAAGCTTCTAGCAGCTTCTCACAGAAGCCACTTCTGTGGCATTCCCCTCTACCAAAGACCAGACTGTGCAAAATCAGCAGAATTTAGCTTGTTCAGATGGGATGTTCTTCTTCTGAGAATTTTCTTCTAAAATCATGCTTCTTGACACGTATTAGCTGAGACATTGATGGAAAGCCCAGCAGTGTATCACACAGAGTTACGGGTGGTGTTTCACTGTGAGCTAATCGTTCACAGGCAGTGGCATCTAAAACCTCTCACTTCTCACATCACAAGATGAGGAATGAGGAAACAGGAAGAAACATGTGAATTAAGTGGTTTCCTGTAATGTACTGTCTGTAATGCAGTTTTAAATTTAGTACAAACAATTGTAATGTTGAAATTAGCTTTCATGACAAAGTTTATGGTGTTCTGCATAAGCAGCAGTTAACTGGTGACTAACAGAACAGAATCCTAGCAGTCCTAAATAGATCTTTTTTAATATCTGTGATTGTATAATTTTACCTTGCATATAGGGAAGTCCCCATGTTAAAATAAAAGGAACCGAATGTAAATTACCTTTTACTATTGCACAGCTGCAAGTACCACACCCAAGTTCCAGGGGAGGCCTACGGTTAGTATTTGATGTTTTTAATGCAGCCAGAGCAAGCTTTTGTCTTTACAAGTTAACAAGGGCATTGGACTGATCCTGTGCCAGGGTTTGGTGCTGCTGGTCAGTGGGGAGAGCCTCTGTCAGCTCTGCTGTGGTTTGGGGCTGCTGCCTGCGGAGATCAGGGGACAGGGGTGCTGCCTCTGTGCCTGAGGCATCTCTGCTCTTGGCTGAGTGTGGGGCTGGGTTTGCTCTAACACCCAGCTCATGGTAAGTGCTGGCCTGCTGGGGACATCAGCTGCACTCAGGCACAGGCTTCGCGAGGGGATGGAGCACAGAGTCCGGGATGGAGCTGAGTGTTCACAGCTGGCTGGAGCTTCTCCAAGGATCCTGTGGACAGCAGGGCCTGGCTCTGTTGGGTGAGTGTCCTCATTGGAATTGAGGGTGCCCTTGGTGGGGACAAAAGCACTCCTTTGCTTGCAGGCAGTGTGGAATTGATCCCTGCAGCTCCCACATTCCTTCAGGTCTTTCTGCTCAGGGCTGAGGATGGTGGAGGAGGACATGAATGCAGCTGGTGCAGTGGCATTTCAGAATGGCTTAGCAAGGGACTCTCCTGCTCTCCCAGTAGGACACAGGGCTCTGTCTCCAGCTCACTCTGGGGTTTCCCTGTGCCTGGGGTCCACTCCCACTCAGCCCTGTGCCCAGGTAAGGTGGTGAGCAGGGCTGGGACTGTCTCAGGTCCTCGGGGCCTCCCCAAAGGAACCTTTTGGTGGCAGATTTCGGGGAAGCTGCAAGTGACTGAAAGAAAATGGTGATGCAAGGGAAGGGGCTCTTGCACACTGAGCCCGGGGCTGCCCCATCCTGGCTGTGCAGTGCCTCAGCTTCCCCACCTGCCATTCCCAGCCACACACAAGGCAGTACTGCCGTTCCTGGGGCTCGGGGAGTGTGTTACATGCTTCATTCAGCTACTCCCAGCTGTGATAGAGAGGGGAAAGGCATCTCTGGCTGTCACGTCAGGCGCCTCTGGCACCTGTCCTTGACTCTGCTGCAGTACCCTGTGCCTTTACGGAGCAGAACTCAGACTCTGAGTCCTTTGGCTATCAGGGGAGCCAGCCTGGCCCTCACCCTTCACTGTCCTCTGATTCCAGAGGTCTCTCCAGGTTATCCCCAAGGCCTCCCAGCTCACCTCCTCCCCTAGTCCTGGAGCCACTGGAGGGGCTGTGCTGCGAACTTGCCGCGGGAAGCACCGACTCAGTACAAACCACGGCGAGTCAACAATTACGGGTGCGATTGCAGCGGGAGTTCCGCTTCCCCAGGGCTTTAAGAGAAAGCAGAGCTGTGCGAGGGCAGAGGGGAGGGGACAGCTCCCGGACAGGCAGGAGCAGGGTCCGGAGTAGAACATTGCAGGCAGGAGCAGCAATGGGGGACGCCTTCATCCGGCACATCGAACTGCTGGGCTACGAGAAAAGGTTTTTCCCCAGCCAGCACTATGTGAGTACTCAGCAGCGTTCTGGCATGTGAGGACTGAGGACTGGCCAGGGTAAAAAGCCTGGCCAACAAATTTCCTTAGATAAATGTGACTGAGAGCCTAAATGCTTCCTTTTAAGGGGGTCATGCCTGATAACATAAGCTGGAGGCCGCCAAAGACTAAAATGTCCTGAGCACACAAGACTTCGGGCACCTCCTTTGCAAGCCCTGGGTTACTTTGCAGTCTTGGAAAGGGATTTTCCTCTTTGTTTCCCACCCACCTGCATGTTTCTGTCCCCTCTCTGTCCATTTCAAGCTCTCCTTGTGCCTAGTTTATTTGCTGGCAAGTCAGAACTACTTGCATTGGGGTGGTGGAAGGGAAGCATTCGATTTTAACTAAAAGTGGACCATCCACAGGCTTCCCTGGGCACAATGGGGTTTGGGGTCCCACTTGCCTGCAGAACTGCAGCCTCTGCTTTGCTCCTCAGGTCTACATGTTCCTGGTGAAGTGGAATGACCTCTCTGAAAAGGTCGTCTACCGCCGCTTTACTGAGATATATGAGTTCCACGTGAGTCCTCCCGGATCACACGGGCTCGGGGTGGGGAAAAGGGAGAGTGAAAATTGCCTCAAAGCAAACCTGGCTCAAAAGAGGCTCCTGGGTCAAGTCCTTCAATCTCTTTTGCCTCTTGAAGGTGGGATCCATTGGCTCTGTGTCCCTGGGCACAGAGTGCCGAGGTGTGGGATCCAGCCAACACATGCTAGTGGCAGCAGGACGAGCACCAGAAAAGGAGTCAAGCTAGGGGCAGAGGAGTGGGTGTCACAGAGTGTTCCTCTGGTGCCATCCTCACTGTTGTGCCTGGCTCTGCTCTGCAGAAAGCGCTGAAGGAGATGTTCCCCATTGAATCCGGGGACATCAACATAGAGAACCGGATCATCCCGCACTTGCCAGGTGAGGGGCAAGCACCACGGCCGGGGGGTGAATAGAAATAGTTGGGAAATTCCCTGGTGGGTTGAGCTGTGCTGGCTGCCTCCCAAACAGGTGCATGGTGCAATATTTCTGTACAGCAGGCTTGAAACCAAAACCCCAGAAAGATCTGAGCAGTGGCAGTGGTTCTTTCCAACACTCAGCTGCCGTGCAGACCCCATCCTTCCTCTCAGAGGCACGACCAGAAGAGTCAGCTATGACCCCTATGACCCCTGGCTGGTGCAAAGTGTCTGGCTTTGGGGAGGCTGAACTGAGTGGAGCTGAGCTGAGCCCTCTTTTGGTGACATCACCACTGCTGTTGGCTTAATGCCCTTGTGGCAACACAGATACTTTGTAAGAGGAAATAATGCAATATGTCTTCAATGACAGAGAATGAAACTCCTGATCCAAACAGCTGATACTTTGTCTCCAAGCAAGGTGTACGTCAGAAAAATTCCCTATTTTATTTAATTTCCTGCTTTAAAGGAAGTAGAAGGGAGTCTGAAAAAAAGCTGCAGTTGTGGTCAGCATCTCTGGGGGAGGAAAAAGCCTGCACTGTGCAGCAGCGTGGGTGCCAGTCTGGGGGGCTGCATTGCAGCTGGACTAACACCACCATGCTGGGCCTCTTCCAACATGCTGGCCCCCACTGTGCTGGGGCTGTTCAAAGCATCCTTATTCCATTTGGGGAACTGAGAGCACTGGGGACCAGACAGGTGTCAGACTTCTGGGGGCATGGGGTGCCACTGACCACACAAAAGCACCCTCCCACTGTGCAGTTCAGCACTGCTCGGGGTCAGGATTGCCAGGAGTATTTTAGAACTCTGGAGTTAAGAACACCACAACCAGTGGGTTAGCAGGATAAGCATATCTCCTCTGACTGCAGGCTGGACCCCTGAGCCCCTCCTGGTGCCCCAGTGCATCTGCTGTATTTGTGGCCCATCAGTTTGGCTTAGTCTAAACACACACGTAAGAGATACCCTAGAACTGAAATAGGGTCAAACAGGATCATTTCTGGGCTTGCATGAGCTGTACTCTCACAAAGCTTCACCTTATTTGCACAATGCAGCCATGCAGCACCTTGGGGCCAGACTCACTTGTTTGCAGGGAAAAATTACTGATTCAGAGCAGTGTGCTTGGGAAAATAATAAAACCAAGGCATTCTGTCTGCTTTTTCTGAGCCCTTTTTCCTCTCCCCAGCCCCAAAGTGGTTTGATGGGCAGCGCTCAACACAGAACAGGCAGGGCACACTGGCTGAGTACTGCTACGCACTGGTCAATCTCCCCCACAAGATCTCTCGGTGCCTGCACGTGGTCAACTTCTTCAAGGTCCGCCACGACGACATGAACCCCGTCACAGACAGCCAGTGAGTCCAGCTGCCTGCTGTTTTGAGGGAAATCCTGCATCCCTGGCCGTGGATGCTGGCAGTAGCCTGCAGGGAGGGTGTTGCTGCTGATGGATAGGGTTGGTTGGCATTGAGCTGCCTTTGCTCTAACCTGTCTAGGATCAAGAAGCCTGAGGTCTTCCTCCTGCCGAAGGATTCCAAGAAAAACCCCACTGGTAAGAGGTTTCAGAGGGCTGCAAGTGGCTGCCTCAGCAGCAGCAAAGCCTGCAGGGGAGAGAGGTTGTCATTCCATGGCAGATACCCTCACCAAGAGCATGGTTGCTGTGCCAGAGCTGCAGCTGTGGGGAAGTCAAATCCTTGTCCTGAAATCCAGTCATTGTCCTGAAATCCAGCTGGTTTGGGGCTGAAAGAGGCTGGGAGGGCACTTTGGGCTGTCCTGAGCCTGCTTTTGGCCTGCCTGAAATAGAGTGTTTCTGGGTTGGGGGCTGGAAGAAGGAACATCTGTCACTTCTCTCATGCAGACATCACAGGCCCCATCGTCCTGCAAACGTACCGAGCCATTGCTGACTATGAGAAGAGCTCCACATCTGAGATGGCTCTCAAAGCTGGGGACATGGTGGATGTTGTGGAGAAGAGTGAGAATGGTATGTGTCCCTCTTCCTGGAGAGCCCCTGGGGGTCAGCCTACGCTCTGTCACAGTTTCAGCAGGAATGAGTACTGCCCTTGCATCCTGAGCTAGTTATGGCAGTGAAGGCTGAAGGGTGAGGGGCAGTTCTAGAAAACTGTGCAACATCCTGGCCATGCCTCAGCCTGTGAGGCTTCCTGCCCAGCAGGAACAGGATGAACTGGTCAAGTTCTCTCCCATGTCAACAGAGACTGGCCCCAGCACCGTCTCTTTGCTCCAGGACACAGAGATACCTGCACCTGCCCTGGCCAGGACAGACCTGGTGCCAGTCCCCACAACACTTCTTGCCCATGGTTGCTTTCTTTGTAGGCTGGTGGTTTTGTCAAATGAAGAATAAACGAGGCTGGGTACCTGCTGCCTATCTGGAGCCAATGGATGGTCCTGATGAGTCTGAAGAGCAGGAGCCTAACTATGCAGGTAAAATGTTGGGGTGACCCGGGTGTGTGTGTGTGTCAGAGCACAGCCCACTGCAGTTCTCCACTGAGATGGCTCACTGCAAAGCTGGGCAATTCAGACTGAGCAGGATCACTGGGCAGGGAAATGCTGCTGTAGGAACTGCCAGGAGGGATAAATCTCATGGCTTGGTGCCTCAGTGTCAACCTTAGGAGCTTCCCATGACCTGCAACTCAGCATTAGATTTGTGTTTTGGCTGATCTTTACCCAGTAGCCATGCTGAGCTGGCTGGGTAAAGGCTGAGGTGCTGTGTTAGGAGAACAGCATGGTGTAGCATCCAAATCAGGTGCAGGTGTTCACAGTGCTTCACCTCTGTGCTGTCCTCATCAGGGCCTGGCCCTGCTCCCTGCCCTCTGCATTGTCCTGCCATGACAGCAGGGCTTTATCATGTGGAGCAGTGGGAGGATCCTGCAGACTTGTGCCAATTGCTCAACAGGCTTCAGCTTTGTGGGTTTCACAACACTGGAACAGGCTCTATTAGCTCAACACTTCCTTTTGCCTTATTCACCACCCGCATTCTGAACACACTTTTGAGCAGATAGGTGTGCTTCCTCTGCTTGCACCCAAAAGCTTTCTTCTGGAGAAATGGTGAAGGGACCAGGATGAGCCATGGGCAATGACAAGACTGGGGGAAGTGTGAATCCAAACCTGAAGGACCCTGAATCTTGCCTAAAATGTAGGGTGCCTCCTAATGCTCTGGTGCCTCCTCTTCTCAGTGGCTGGGGAGGTTGAGCCCCCATTGCTGAGGTGTCAGCACATGATCTACCATTCCCATTTCATGTATAGGTGAAGCGTACGTGGTCCAGAAAAGCTACACTGCTGTGGAAGAGGATGAGCTGACCCTCAAGGAGGGTGATACCATTGAAGTCATCCACAAGCTCCTTGATGGCTGGTGGGTCATCAGGTGAGAGATGCCGTGAACAGGTCAGGTGAGCAGCACTCAGGCAGCAGAAGGGAGCATCCATGGTTCTCCACATCAGGGCTCTGAAAGCCATGGCATCTTTGCTGCCACTGCCCAGCACTTCCTTTTGCAGGGCTGCTTCTCAGAGTCTGTTCTTTGCCAAATATTAAACATTGCAGCTCGAGAGTTCTGTGCCGAGGGCTTCAGAAATATCCAAGAAGGAGGCAGATGGGAAAAAAATGTATGTTATTTTGCTTCTAATTGTTCTGGCACATTTTGCATTGCAAAACCTCAACTTTCATCCCAGCTGCAAGGAACATGAGAGGTAACCCACATGGCACCAGCTGGGGACGGGCATGAATCATCACTCATGGAATGTCCTGAGTTGGAAGAGTTCAAGGTCAGGTTGGACAGGGCTTGGAATAACTTATTCTAGGGGAAGGTGTCCCTGCCCGTGACAGGGGGTTGGAATGAGGTCCTTTAAAGTCCCTTCTAACCAATCCATTCTGGGACTCTGACCACCCACAACAATGATCAAATCTCTCTCCTGGACTGAGGAAGTGGTTGCAGAACCACGACTGCAAGTGATGTTGCTTTGTGTTGCACTGCAGGAAGGATGAAACCACAGGTTATTACCCTGCCATGTACCTGCAGAAAGCCGGGGAGTTGAACACCTCTGTGAAGAGTGAGCTGAGGAACCGGGGTGCTCCTCCACGGAGGTAGGAGAAGCTCTGTGTACAGGGCAGAAGAACATCCCTCTTCCTTGAGGGAGATGAAATTAAAACAGACAGGGTGTTGTGGTGTCACCTGCTTGCCTGTCAGTGACGAACTGCCTGGAGAAATGTAAGCAGGGCATAGACCCGGGCTGTCCTCCCACCATCTCTGGGGTCCCCAGCTACCACAGGCATCCCAGAATTACTGATGCAGGGCTCCAAGATCCTTGCTCCAACAGGTCCTCCCATCAGGTGTATTTCTCCTTGTCCTTCTGCAAAGTTTCTTATTTGAGCTTAGCTTGTTTAATTTTCAAATTGGCCATTTTCTTACCTCCTAAGTGTGTGCACTGAAACTTTCAGAGGCAAGGAGAGATCTGACTAAATGGCGCTGCCAAGTGGCCTAACCTAATGGGAGGATTTGAGCTAATGCAAGGGATTTTATTTTGATTAAAAAGTTAAAAAGCAATAATAACTCATGAATTCCAATGCAGAAAGAATGGCTAAAAAGGGCAGAACTTGCTGCTGTCTCTTTTTTCTGCCAGATGACATGTCAGGCCTGCTATAAAATCTCTCCAAATCCAGTTTTGCTGGAGCATGGATTGAGTGTTAGACAGTATAAAACTGTCCAGATCCACCTATTTGAACACAGTGATGTTTGCTAGTTACAGGGCAGAAGAACAGGTGGCCTGTTCCAAGGACAGTGGCTTGTCCTCCTGTTATTGTGACTGCTGCCTCCGTGGCACTGGCAGCCAGGCCAAGCCCTGTTGTGAAGGTGATGACCTGCTGTTATGGGCAAGAGCTTTGCTATGACATGGGGGATGTGCTAAGACAAGGAGGGGGCTGAAGGCAGAGGCATGTTTCTTTGAGAAGAGCAGGAGGACAATGCCATGGAGGGGACATCAGGAGCCACCTCACTCCTGCCACAATACTGAAGACAAGGTCTGCCTGCCCAGGGACAGTCCCCAGTGCTGGGAGTTCCCCTGTAGCAGCCCTTTGCTGCTCAGCCTTTCACTTGTCTCAGCAGTTTCTCTCCTGTGGGTTCAACACTGCACATCCAGGGGCACACTGACACATGCCCCATACTCCATTCTCCTGGATCTGATCCTTGAGCATTGGGGAGCCATGCTAAGCTAAGCACACCAGGGACCTCAATTTTGTGGCCAGGATAGGTGCTGTATGTTCATTCACCAAAGAGCTATAGATAATTTCTGGGGCTTTCTTGGATAAACCTCGTGCCGATCTCATCCTTCCAGCCTCATGCCCAATCTTCCTCACCAATCCCTATCCCCTTTCCAGACTTATGCTCAGGGTTCACCCTTCAGTGTTTGTGTGCAAAGCACCATCCAGCTGCCTCTGAACATTGTGTCTCACTGATGGCTGCCCTCAAGGACCGGCATCCACCAGGCAAAACCCAAAAGCAGAAATTGGGGTTTGGGTAAAGCAGAAGAGAAAGTGTGGGCAAAGAAGTGTGTGGTGTGAGAGCTGCCAGCATGAAAACTGAAAGTTTTGTTTCTTACTCCTTGCAGATCCACCATCCGACATGCAAAGAGCATCCACAAGCAGGGCCGGAAGAAAATCAGCCAGGAGACCTATAGGAGGAACAGCAAGAAGTACATCCAGAACCAGCGGAACATGCGGGGAAATTTCCAGAACAAGGACAATGTCATCAGTAAGTCTCAATGGAATTGAAGTCCTGCAGGCACGACCCACACCCCCCACCAGTGCTGGCAGCTGGAGCAGTTGGTCACACCAAGGTCACACCATGCCCATCTGCCCTTTTCCCATGGGGAAAGTCCATGCAGGGAGGTGTTCCTTTCAGTGAGTTTTCTTACCCCTGCCTACAGGTCACACAGAGCAGAATATGGTCCTGGAAGGAGGTCAGCCCACATTTGGGACCTGTGCTTTCCCTTGTGCACCTAACCTTGCCCATGCTACCATCACCATTGCAATCGCCATGTATGTCACCTGTCAGCAGAGCCCCCAGAAGGAAGTGTTGCATGAAGAATCATAAAATTACGGAATTCGGTTTTGGTAGGAAGGGACCTTAAATACCAATTTGTTCTAAGCTACCACTTGATCAGGTTGCTCCAAGCTTCATCCAACCAAGCCTTGAACATTTCCAGGCACAGGGGAGCCACAGTTTCTTTGGGCAACCTGTGCCTCACTGCCTTTACAGGAAAGAATTTTTTCCTAATATTTAATCTAACCCTGGCCTCTGACAGTGTGAAGCCACTCCCCCTTGTCATACCAGTTCAGGCTTCTGTAAAAAGCCTCTCTTCATGAAGAAGGAGAGAGGTGGACATTGAGTTATATATCCTTTAGATCTGGTAGTCCCTATGCAGTATCCATGACCTTCCCAGAGCTCAAGATGGGCAGATCTCATGCAGACCTAAAGACAGGCTTCCCCTGAGCACAGTTCCCAGCTGGGCACTGGTGGGCACATCCTGACACCGTAACCTACATGCAGCAGGGACAGGAGCTTTGGTGGCCATTATGTAGGAAGCTGCTGAATGTTCATGTGGGTGGTGTGTGGTAGAGAGCTCCAGCCTATCTGTACATCTTTTTTACTTGCAGTTGAGAAAAATGAGCCAGAGGACAACAAACCCAAGGCTCAACCTGCAGTTCCTCCCCGTCCAAGCAAAGACCTCATCCTGAACCGCTGCACTGAGAGCACATGGAGGAAGATCCTGTGAGGATCCTGTGAGTCTCCACACCAGCCACCCAAAGCTTCATCTCCTCCAGCTCCTGTGTACCTCGGGCTCGGAGCCGGACCAGGGATCCAGGTGGTTCTGGCAGCCACCATAGGCCAGGGAGGCTGCTGGCCATACCAGCCCAGTGCTCATCCTCATCCTCCATCACAGCCAGCCCAAGCTGCCCTGATAGCACTTTGAGGAGGGACCAGCCCTGCTCTACCAGCTCCTTATAAGCACCAAATTCCTCATCTCTAGATGCTCTTCTATTACCTCTTTGTATTTTGAATTATTTTTGTGGTTTTCATCAATAAAGGAGAGACATTTGATAGACCCTGAGGAGCAGTGCGGGCATGGCAGCAGGAAAGGTCTTCCCACCGGGTGTATACTGTGCAAGGGTCTCTTGCGAAAGATGTTGGCCGTGAGGAAATGTAGTTGGGGGAATGACATGGACAGCAGCTTCCTCCTGGAAGGTGGCTTCTTGGCTCCCTCTAGGGGAAAGCAAGGGCTCAGTGTGGAGACAGGCCTGCTTCTCACAGGGAGTGTGTGGGGACGGCTACATTGGTTACCACCGCAGCCAGCCCTGCCATCTTGGCTGGGTTGGGGGATGATCTCCGTCTGGGTTTGGGAGGAGTCTGGGTCTACGTGTCGGTTCAGGCCTAAGTTTCAGTTTTGATCTTTCTTTGAGTCTGGGTGTAAGTCCACACTGGGCTCTGGGGGTGTGTTTAGCGTTATGTCTAGGTCTGGGTGTAGGTTTAGATTTGAGTTTGGGCCGGTTTGAGTTTTCTAGGTCTGGCTGCAGCTTCAGACGCAGCGCACAGTCCGGCCGGGCGCGGGCCTTCCCTCAGACGCAGGCGAGGCCCCTTTAAGGACCGCGCGTGCGCGCACGGGGGTGACGCTGCGCGGGCCCGCGTGTGAGAGAGCCAAGATGGCGGCGGCCTGAGGGCAGCCATGGCAGGGGTGGCGCGGCGGCTGCTCCGCAGGGGCTTGGCCGGCGCGGCGGGGCCGCCGAGCACCCGCCAGCTGCGGGAGGCTGAGGAAGCCGCCCCGGTGTTCCAGTACGCGGGGAAGGCGGCCAAGCGCAAGGACCGCGTGTTCGTGTGGGGCTTCAGCTACTCGGGCGCCCTGGGCGTCCCCAGCTTCGTGAAGCCGGACGCGAGCTGGAAGAAGCCGCGGCGCATCCAACCCACGCCGTACCGCCTGGAGACAGAGGAGAAGGTGGGCCCGGTCCGGCGGGGCCAACGTGTCTGCCCTGGCCTCCGGAGCCTGGTCAGGGCTTAGCACAGCCGAGAACGGCGTTACTGAATCTAGTTTAAAGGCTTTGCCATGATTCAGTGGTTTTTATCGATATAGTGGTATTGCTTGGGATGATTACTGTTTTAACTGCTGCAGCATATAGTTTAGAAAATATGTGTTTGTAAGTTTGTCAGAGGCATTAGAGAACCAAGGTGTGAAGGGCATTTACCAGATAAAATGGGCCTCTTCCAATGATTTCGTGGCTGCTCCCACCTGACAAACGGGAAGTTTGTGTTGAAAATCATGTTATTGTTCTGCCTACACGTTTCACTCGCGCTCTGCTGTCTAGTGCAGAGAAAGTCAGAGCATTCATAGAGTATCTTGAGTTGGAAGAGACTCAGAAGGATCACGGAGTGCAGCTCCTGGCGCTGCGCAGGACAGCCCAACATCCCACCCTGCCCCTGAGAGGTGTCCGAACGCTCCTTGAGGCCCTGACCGTCCCCTGGGGAGCCTGTTCAGTGCCCGATCACCCTGCGGGGGAAGAACCTTTTCCTGATATCCAGTGTGAACCTCCCCTGGCACAGCTCCGGCAGTTCCGTCGGGTCCTGTCCCTGGTCCCAAAGCAGAGATCGGAGCTGCCTCTCTGCAGACCTCAGTGAGATCTGATCTCAGTCTCCATTTCTCCAGGCAGAACAAACTGCTTGGCCACAGTTGCTCCTCCTGTGGCTCTTAGGCTGGGCTTATTTTGTCAAAAGGGGTAAAACATGTTATTCTCTTAATATCTCTATATCTTTCTTTGGTTTGGTTGGTTGGTTGGTTGGTAGGATTTTTTCTTTAAAAATTTTTTTTTTTTTCCTTTTTGCCCTTTTTT
>VWYN01021953.1:128158-231079 GCA_013400075.1 Hippolais icterina | reverse complement strand
GTGTTTTGTTGTTGTTGTTGTTGTATTTTTGGGGTTTTTGGGGGGTTTTTTCTGTTTTTTTGGTTTTTTGTTTTTTTATCTGCTGGTGCAGGTCTTTCTGTGGCATTGAATGGGGCCAAGATAATGCAGGAATAGAGATGTATGCACATAAAACCAAAGCTTTAAGGTGGAAAGGTTGGACGTGAGTTTTCAACATTGTGCTTATCACAGAAGACTCCTTCTGGTAATTTTGCAAGACCATACATGCCATGGGTTTGGGCTGCATGTGAATGTAGCTTAATGAAGAATGAATGCTGATGAACAAGCAGCATAGAATGAAACTTGCTTTTCTAAGCCACAGTTTCTAACTGAATGGTGTGGGTTTTGTCTGTTTTCAAAGATATCCTCTGCTGCCTGCGGTTATGGATTCACACTGCTGGCTTCTAATACCAGAGACATCACCAAAGTGTGGGGCATGGGGCTTAACAAGGATTCCCAGCTTGGATTCCAGAGAAGCAGAAGAGATCAAAGTAAGGATTTAAGTGTTTTAAAGACTTACAGGGTGACACTGCAGTGGTACAGGAGTTTGTTTGGAGGGCTGAAAAACATCAGGAGGCTTTGATGCAGTCCCAGGGTGTGCTTTGTTTTTTAAACGGGTCTGTTTCTGAAATTTTTCTGTGTTTTTGTGTGCTTTGTAATTGGTCAAGGTGTGCCTCTGTTCTGTGGCACACTGCACTTGATTAGTTTCGTCTGGACAGGAATGTAGCTGTTTATTCTGTGAAGTGTGATGTTGGTTAATGTGTGGATTTGAATCTATAGTTTGATAGTAGGCACAGTGTAGTTAAAAAAATCATTTTAGCAGGATGGTTTGCTCGCTTCTGTTGCCTTTGCACTTCAAAACTAAAGTCCATTAGTCCTCCTTCCCTCCCCAGAGTTTTTTTAATACAGTCTGTGGGATTTTTGTGAAGCTGTAGGGTATCTTTTAAAATTATTTTAATAGCATTTTAGCATTTAGTAGCATTTTAATAGTTGCATTTTGAAGGCAAAATATGTTTTTCAGTCATTTTATCTTACACCAGGCTCTTAAACTTATTTAAGAAGACGGTTTCTGTGCAGAACATTGCCACCTGCCACCAAAGACAGGAAAAACAAACTTTCCTCATAGAATGGCTGACTGTGTAGACATTCCTCCATAAACAGTTGAGGAAAATCATGATAAAAGCAGTTTTTGTCATTATGGTGTATAAGAGTAATCCATCTAGGTAGGGTGTGTCTGATGTGGGCAGAAGATTAAACTTGGTGTAGAAGCAAAAGAAAAATGGTGGAGAATCTGCTTTGTGTGGCACACTGGGTGGTTCTGTAAGAGTGTGTACACAGCAAGTTTGTGCTGAAACAGCAGCTGCAAAATGCAGGGGCTGCAGAAGTTTCTGCTCACTTCTGCTTTTAAAGGTTTCAGCTCTTGCTGAGTCTTAGTTCTGTATGTGCTCATGTCTCAGGAGTGTCTTGGAATTACCTTGGTTTTCATCTGACCTGGAAATTATTTTTGTCAGAGAATCCAGAAATAGGTTAAATAGCTTTGCAGTTCAAGCCCTGCTAAGTAAGACAGTGTGTTTGGCAAGATCGGTTGAAAATGTGGTGAAGATCAGTGGGATTGCTACTGGTCCATGTTTAATGTCCCCCCAGACAAGTTTTCCTTTGGGATGTGTTGCTCATTGCTGTTTTGCAGACTGACTTTTGTGCCTGCTGCTTCCAGTACTATGTTGCTGTAGATGCTTCATTTCCAAGGGAATTTGCAGCCTTCTGACTTCTAGATGGTTGTATCTAAACTAATACTTCACACTCACCGCCCTGTTCCTTAGCTGCTTCATTGTCTCTTTTCTCTAAATCCCCTCAGCTATCAGTGATGGTTACTACAGATTCCAGTAGCATGTATCTTTCTGCTGGAGGGAGCAGAGAGAGGAAAAGGTTTTTTTGCTTTGTGACTTCCAAGTGTTAATTTCTAGACACGTAGAGAGTTGGTTGCCTTTAAGTTCCTGCTCTATTCTATTGCATGGCAGATGGCCAACGCTGGCAAGCTGCCAGTTGTGCTGCCAGTCCTCACATCCAGTAGTGTCTTACTGTAAAAGACCATGTGTAGATTTTCTAATTTTTTTTTTTTAATTTTAGGTGTGGGTTTTTTTGTTTTGTTTAGCTTTTTATTGAAGACAGTGAGAACCAGTAAAGCACTGCTGCCTGTGTGCAATTGCTTTGGGTCCTCTGGGATTTGATTTCATTTATTACAGTGACTTTAATATCAAGGCTTTTTATCTCCCCTTAACCTTTTCCCTGGTATTGATTTATGGTTTGCTGTTCTTCCCCTCCCCATTTGTCTGTAACTGATTACATGTTCCTCAAGTTGCTAAATCTTTATAAAGTACAGCATGTCATTTTTCATAAATGTTAGATGTCTTATTCCTGATGGACCTAGCCTAGCTAGTCTTTCTTGCATTCCTTATTTCTAAAAGTGTCTGAAATCCACTTTTCTTTAAATATGAAGTACTAAATTTTTTTGATACACCTTTCCTGATACATTTTTGTGATTGTAGCTCTTGTACCTTGTTTGCAATATCCCCCGTTGCCCAGAATGTTTGTGTGTGATATTAAGCTCTAGTAATCCAGCTGTATTCACCAAAGTGGTTGAACATGTGGGTGAAAGCCTCACTTTCACAATTCTGCCACCTGAAGCCTTAATAACATTCACCCTCTAGTTTCCATTTAGGCAGTGATTATTGCCTTCAGCTATCTCCATAGCTATTACCTTCTCCCTCCCTCTGTGATTAATTCCTGCCAACCTCTTTGGTTGGTATCTTGGCTTTCTAAAATGTATCTGCTTTTATAACTATGCAGAAGTGACTGTGTGAACGTACAATAGGATCAGCAAATATATGTTGAATTTACTTTGTGGAAGCTACTGACTTAAAATTGTTCTCTCTTCCTTAAGCTAAGGGCTATGAATATGTCTTGGAACCATCTCCAATTCCATTGCCACTGGAGAAGCCACAGCAAACTCGAGTCTTGCAAGTGTCCTGTGGGAGAGCCCATTCCCTGGTCCTGACAGATAGTGAAGGAGGTACAGTGTTGCTTGTGCTGATGATGTCAAGAGGTGCCTGGCTATGCTTTTACTAAATGCATGAAAAAAAATTGTCTTCTGTCCTTTAGAACTATATCCCAGATGGGCTATTTGCAGTGTAAATGGGATGCAGGCAGCTGTTGTCCTTTGTGGGATTGCTTCTGTGAGGGAAAGCCATGAGCTTCACTTGGTTCGAGCTGTAAATGTGTGAGGAGCTTTTTACTACAGGGTTTGTTTCTCTAGCCCCAGGCCTGTTTGTCTTGTTCACTCAGATGTGTTTTTGAAAGCAGATTTGGGTGACTGTGCCAGTACTCCTGTGTTACTTCCCCTTGAAGCCTCAGAGTGCTATGTTTATAAAAGCAATTAATTAATTAGTAGTCTTTCATAGAGTGTTAATGAATTGTCTCTCCACATCTCTGGGAACTCTCCAGTGTAGTGGCTTCAGGGCTGCACCAAGTGATCCAGTGCAGCATCTTAGTGGATGAGCTGGTTGGTCCATTGATTCCCACTCCTGTGGGAATGCTGATCTATTTCTGAGTCTCTTTGACAATAGCAGGATGAATTAGGCAATTCCCAACTGTGACAGACAGTGGGCTCCAGGTACTGCCGGCGTGCATGCAACAATACTGCTGGGTGTTGTTAGTGAAAATGGATTCAGTCACTTCAATTCAAGTGGACTTCTTTGAAAAAAGCTTATGCCAATTTTTACATTGCTGTGCTCCACCTTTCATACTTAGAACTGCATGAAAATATTTTGTGGACCTGAAAAGAGGCTTTCAGGGAATTGGGCAATAATAAAACTAGTGTGTTTTATCATTGTTTTTCAGTTTTCACAATGGGAAACAATTCTTATGGACAATGTGGGCGGAAAGTTGTTGAAGATGAAATTTACAGGTAAGAATTCAAAGATACTGAGCTTTCTTAATGTTGGAAGCATAATTGCATGAAAACAACCCTGCAGAAAAGCCTGAAGGTGGAAAAGGTCTGGTAGCATAAGCATGCCATTTACAATTAAGGAGTCTGAGAACAGGCTTTTGTGCTGCAGGTGTCATACAAGTAGCCTGGCTTTGAATGCAGGCTGGGCACTAGCACTCTGCTAACCACATTCACAAGAGACAAAGGAATGTCAGCATGGGACAGTTCTTGCAGGGCACAGTGAGAGAACCCAGCCTTCATAAATAGCTTGAGGTAATTGATGTTAGTAGTTGAGCTTTCTCCCTTTATGTGCACAGAGTACTTTTGCTGTTCCTGAGGAAATGCCATTCAATTATGAAAGAGGCATCCTTCATCAGGTTTTTTGTGGGTTGCATGAAAGCATATGCTCAAAGTGGTCTGTATGATAGAGTAAATGAATAGTGGGAATATGTTGAGCTTCTGATTCCCTAGTAGAACCAAAAAAAAAAATCTTGTTCATTGCTCTGTCTGTGATCCACAACACTTGGTCTGTAAAGTTTGAGAAAATTGCTGTAATTAGGTAGCTTTTGTTAGCCTTGATACTGGAAGTCAGTCATTTAATGTTCATAATTCCTGGTATTGTGAAAAAATGACAAGGATGTTAACACTACACCGTGCTCTGGGATATCTGGTTTATCTCTAGCTAAGTGTAGTGTTTATATGGGTACTGCAGCATTATGTAGTGTCTCTGTTCATTCTAGACTAGAGACTGTCTTTGAGCATTGCTCCTACCCCCAGTTATCCCAAGAGTTTATATTTAAAAAATGACAGTTCTTAACTTCCTAAGTAAGAGAATGTAGAATTATGTTCCTTCTTTGTGCAGGTGTTTTGCAGTGAAACTGCATGCAAACAAATTTCTCTACTTGTGATAATAAAGTGGTTTTCAGTAGAGGCAGGTTTACCTTTGTGTTTTTCAGTTGCAGTCTTCTGAAATCCTCTGTATTGCCTTTTCTCTTCTTGGTGGTTGTTTGGTGTCCAGTGGAAGCCATCTCATTCATCAGCTGAAGGAGTTTGACAGCAGAGTTGTCCAGGTAAGAGGATCATCTGAACTCAGTCCTGAAAATGGATTGGGAGGCAGCTGAAGAGCTGAGCTCAGAGGGTGACAGTCATTGACTCAAAGCCGAGTTGAAACCAGTAACAACTGTGGTGCTCCAGGGATCTGGGGTCCAATCTTGTTTACATTTTCACAGTGACCTGGATCACAGAGGTTCCCTCAGCAGATAGCAGGTGACGTAAGACTCTGAGGAGTGACTGATAAACCAGAGGGTGGTGCTGCCATCCAGAGGCTGGAGAAAATAGGCCTACATGAACCTCACCAAGTTCAGCACTGGAAATGGCAAAGTCCTGTTGCTGATGAAGAGCAGTTTCAGACACCACCATGGGCTAGGAGTGACTGGGAGGCAGCTTTGCAGAAAAGGCCCTGGGGTCCACCAGGTTTACCATGAGCCAGCAATGTGCCTTGCTGTAGAAAAGGCTAATGATACCCTGGGCTGTGTTAGGAGGAGTGTTATTTGCAGGTCAGGGAGATGGTTCTTTTCTACTCAGCCACACTCAGAGTACTGTGCCTACTTCTGGGCTCTCAGTCCGCTACTCTCTTCCTATCATGATTTCTTGTTCCCTTTTGTCACTTTTATATTACTTAGGAGTCTTAAATTTTGTCTTTGCCTCTTCAAAAATGAGCTGTGAAACCATACACTTATACTAGCCAGCATTTCTCTAGGTCAGGTTCCTAGGAGAGCAAGGGACTGCAGGACAGCTGAAACTCCTGCCATGGCTGCAGTATTCCTAGGCACAGGAGCAGTTTGTTGGTATGTCTCTACCCCTGTAGCCATACTCTGTGGGCAAACATTGTTCCTGTTCTGAGAAAGGGTCATTCATTTATGCCTACCTGATGAGACTGTGCTGAGGTTCATGTTTTGAATTAGGCTTGTAAAACTTCTGTTTGGACTTTTCATGGTTTGGGGCTTTTTTAGGGGAGTTGAATACTTGGTACCTGTTTGTACTTTGATAACAGCAGTTATGTGCCTAGTATTGGTAGTCAGTCTTTTAACCTGTTGATTAAATCACTTTAATCTTTGTTTAATTTTTAACGTCTGCTTTTGAATGGCTTTTTCCTTGGCTTTAATTCATGCCAAGCCTGTGGCAGACATGATGGCTAGTTCAACATAAATAGAGATTTGAGAACAGCTGTGTGCCTAGAGCGCTTACATGGCAAAGAATTCATAGCAGTTTGTAGCTGGCATCAAGAATCATGTGGTTAGCATCCTGTGAAGAGAGAGCTCTTATTTACTCTTTGCTGTTTTATTGTGTTGTACTGCTGAATCCAGATTTCTTTCCTTGTTTTGATCTTAGAACAAATCAACTGCAGCATCACTTCCCATAAAGAAAATTCTGCTGTTTTCTGTGTTGTATCTTGTGGTTCTTGGCCTTCCCTTTCTCTAGAGCCATGTAATCAGGAGAGAAAGGTCAAAATCTGAACTGATGGACATCATAAAGGTTCATTGCTCAATTTATCTGTCAGTAATGCTTCACTAAATCAAGTCTGAACATGTGACCTTTCCTGACTAGCTCTGAGTTCTTGTTTGTGTGCAGGTTGTGTGTGGGCAGGACCACAGTCTGTTTAGAACCAAGAAGGGTACAGTCTATGCATGTGGATGGGGAGCTGATGGACAAACAGGTAGGAACTCGTCTCAGTTGCCCTAATTGAGAAATTGTGATGTGTATTTGCCATGAATGTGTGGACAGAAAGGGGCTGCTAATGTTTCCAGTTGTGAGATGATGTTTTCAGTACTCTTGTGTACCCAAACTGAGACTGTCCAGTTCATTTTTTGAGGACCTTTAGGATGCCGCCCTGGCAGTCCAAGCATGCAGTCCGAGGAGAGTGTATCTGCTGTTTAAAGCTTCTGAGGGGATGTGGAAGTGACATGGCCAGCTTTGCTCTTCAGTTCGGTGGAAGCTTTGCCTTCGTGATTCTTGTTTCAGGGTCTGTTCTGCTCTTCTGAACTGACGAGTGCTTTGGTAGCTGTTGCATGTTTTAGCATGGGATCTTTGGGCAGGCTCTTTTTGTGGTGGCTTTTGCTGCAGAGATTTTCCTCCTCACAGTCATTCCTACTCTTTATTTGTTTTACTGCTCCCAAAGCTGAGTTCTTACCATGATTCTTCTGTGCCAATGTAGTGTAACCCAGCTTTTTGTCATCTACATTCTGGTCTTATTTCCAGGCAGCAGTTTTTCATGTAAAGCATTTGCTTTCCAGCCTCTTTCACCATTTCCCTGCTGTTGTCTAACTGATTGCAGTGTGCTATGACTCTCCTTGAAGAAGACAGATGCAGCCAGTTTGTGGAACTTCATCTCTGTTGGGATAACTGCCTGGCTTGGTTATTGTTCTTCAAACACTTTGGTCCATGCAGACAAGAGATATGAGACTCTTCAGGATGTGATTGTTTAAAGCTGTTGTCCACTCCAGAGAGGTGGTTTTGGCTAGTGGAAGTGGTGTTTGTGGCTGCTTGTCTGTTGCAGCTGGTAATTAAGCAGTATGGACAGAAAGATTTATTTTAGAGGAAGGGTGATTTTGTTATAGCATGACAAAAATAGTCCTATGCAGGGTGATTTTGTTACAGCATGACAAAAATAGTCCTATGCAGGCGTTAAAAGTGTGTCTGGAAAAAAATTCTTCATAGTCTCTACTTTTTTTTCTTTCAGGTCTTGGGCACTATAACATCACCAGTGTTCCTACTAAGCTGCATGGTGACATTGCTGGAGTAAACATTATCCAGGTCTCTTCCTATGGGGACTGTTGTCTGGCTGTTTCAGATGAAGGAGATGTCTTTGGTTGGGGAAATTCAGAATACTTGCAGTTGGCATCTGTCACAGAAACCACACAGGTAAGTTGACCTGAGGGTATGTTTCTATGTGTTTCAGTTCAGCTGCTGTGCACAGAGTTAAAAATTACATGTTTCTCCCTGTTCTGGGTTCTTTTGGCAGCAGATACAAACACCACTAGCTGGCTGCTTTTACATAAGCTTACAAAACCCACCTGTGTGGCATGTTTGTGTAGCTTTAGGAGGCAGAATGTTTTCCCTTTTTGATCGGCAAAGATTTGTGTCATCTCATCCCAGTTTGTTAGTCTAAGAACTCCATATTCTTCTTTCTCCATCCTGTGGACTTTGCACCAAATTGAGACCCAGCTCAAGTGCTTTTGCTAATTTCAGGACAGGAATTAGTTTTTTGTCTGGCTAATCTAGGACTTCAAGTGGTCCTACTTAGAGCATAGTGCTGATCCAGATGGCCCTTGGAAGTCCCTTCCAATCAACCTGTATGCTGGTGAACTTTCATGGACAGCCTTTGTGGGTTTATAACTAAGTCCTAAACAAATTCTAGTGTCTGACAGATAAGAGGTTTTTTGAGCAGACTTACATGGGGCATTGGTAGAGTGCTGGCTTCACACTAGGCATTGTACTACTGAGGTAATTAGGCAGCTACTTTAGGAAATGGAGTCTGGAAATTAATCAATACTCAGGCTACTCTTGGCAGAAGGCTAAGAGCAGACAATTATATTAGAATAGCTTTAGCAGAATTTCAGAAAGCTTTGTTTCCTGTGCCTCTCCTGATGTAAACTTAATGTAGGGCTAGATGCTGAGATCCATAAGGCTGAGGACAATGATCAGATTATGCAAGGTAGCAGTTGTCCTGGCTGGGTGTGCAGTGGAGGTCTGCAGCATCTGAAATGGACAAATGGCACGTTTGCCAAAAATGAGAGTCTTAGCTAAAATTTAGATGCAGTCCAAAGTGTTGAATGGCAGAAGTGTGAAATCAAAGATTGCTCTTTGCAAGCTGTATATATATGTTGTGTTGAACTGTACCAAATAAGTGCAAGTTTCTTTAAGTAATTTTTCCCTAGTTTGTTCGAAAATACCACTGCAAACTGAATTTTAGTGATCTAATCCAATGTGAAGACTTTAAAACATGCTCACCTACTGTCTTCCCATTGTGTCTGACTTTTAAAGCCAGGGATAAGAAACAGTTATTAGTCATTCTCAGCCTTGTTGCCATGCATGTAAGCTTTCCAGTAGGTAAATTTTTCCACCCTGTCCTCACCTTCATGATTTTTATGTAGTTTTATTTGGGTTTTTTAAATTTTGGGACTTGCACTCATTTTATTATTCAGGCAATAAAGGTTATATCAGGAATCCAATGTATGTAAGCTCTAACCAGAACTAGAACAAGTTAAAATGTATGTCTAGTTTGCAGTTTACCTGTCTCTAACAGCTCTTCTGCAATCTTGTACAGGTGAATGTTCCCAGGCATTTGCCGTTCAAGATTGGGAAAGTAAAGGAGGCTGCCTGTGGAGGGACTGGCAACGCTGTGCTAACAGGTGAGTTCACTTCTGGAAACATTCACTGTGGTGCAAGGCTGCACAGTAGGTGCACTGTAACATTATGAAACAAGTATCTTGTTTCCTGGAAACAGAGAGATACTGTATGTTAAGAGGAAAGCTGGGAGACTGAGAAATGCGATTTAAGAACATACTAGAGGAGTTGTTTCCAGTGTGCTGTTGTGGGTGCTTCTGTGAACTGGAGCAAGAGCATGGCAGCTGTTTGCTCTTTTGATCTCTTTTGCTGGTCATACTGAGTATGGCCTACAATGAGTATGGATATAGGGAGGGAGTAAGGCAACGCTTGAGGGAAAGTAGAACCCTTCAGACTCCCTATGAATCTCTGACATGTTTATAAATCATGAGCTAGGATGGAAAGAAGAGAGTTCTGAGAACAGTGAAACTGCAGCAGGTCCTTATTTACTGTTCTGTGGAATCTCAGTGGCTGGGGAGCATAGCTGGAGGGTTGCTGCATGAAGGAATGAGGGAGGGGATTGTATTACTTCTTGAAGGATTATCTCAAGGAAGATGTTCATATTTATAATGGGGGTATTGTGATGCCCAGCCATTTGAGCTTCTAATACAAAGGAAACAGAGCTATCTGACACAGAAATTTACTCTTTCTTATGCTGTCCAACTGTTGCCTTCCCCAGGCACCTAGCTTAAGGCAGAATGCCAGGCAGGGTGACATCCAACTGCTGGTTCAGGCATGCATCAAAGAAGAAAGCCATGACAATAAACTCTCAACCTCTGTCCCATCAGTAAGCTGAAGTATTTTATCCAGCTCACTCTTGTGTTGTCTTTATTTCCCCACGAAAATTTTGCCTAGGAGGCTTGATTTGTTTGCACAGCTTAGGAAAAGATTGAGGCATTTGGATGGGTATGCATTATTTGCAGAGTTTAAATAATCAAAAAGTGTTAGACTGAGCTGGAAGAAAGGAAAATATCCCTTTGGTTCTGATTAACTCTTGGTTGTGGCATAAATTTTACAAGCACAGACTTTCTTACAGTATGTGTTGTTATTGTAATACAGAAGAAGGAAATGTTTTTGTCTGGGGATATGGAATTCTTGGGAAAGGACCAAACCTAATAGAGACAGCAGTGCCAGAGATGATCCCACCCAGCCTTTTTGGCTGGTCAGACTTCAGCCCAGACACCCGTGTTGCTCATGTTCGCTGTGGACTCAGCCAATTTGCAGCACTTACAAGTAAGTTTCTCATCCTGCTGTCACGAGAGGTCATGTTGCTGTGTTATTGGAAGAAGAGAAAAAAAGCCAAAAAACCCAAAACAAAACCAAACCAAAAAAACCCCACCCCCCCAAAAGTGCTCCCGTCTTTCTTGAAACTGAAGGCACATTGGAATGCAGCAGCAGGGAGCAAGGCAGCATATTTACAGGTGTCAGCATGGTTCTTGGCATATGTTTTGTGCTAACTTATGCTTTAATTAAGAAAGTGTTATTTGTCTTAACAGAAAAAACTTTTCTCATTCAGAAAATCCAAGATTTTTTTATTTTCCTGTATAGAATGAGTCAGTCTGCTGCATTTTAGCAGTTTAGAAAATTAATGTGATAAATGAACAAACTAAAATTTAGTCTAAATGAAGCTAAATATCAGAGTTTCTTGGCATTTCTGGCCAGCTGAGTTAGCAGCCTGAGGTGGGCAGACCCTCAAGCATTTAATATGCAAAGGTTATGATACTGTGCTCTGTGCAGGCTGTGTGGGTTCTCACCCTTTGAAGGGTTTGAAATTTGAAAGTCATTTAACATCAAGCAGCAGTTCAGAGATCCAGCTGTCAGCAGGAAAAAATGCCAGGGCTGAGTCCTTTGGGACAAGCAGTATGTGTAACACTGTCAGTTTGGTTGCAGGGTGCTTGTGAGTGGGCTCCCCGTGGTATTGAGAAAGAGTTAAAAACAGTGTTCTGATTAAATTGTACTTAGGTTATAGATTGTGTTTTGAGATTGTTTTTATAAATTCTTTCTGCTGTGGAGCTGATCCAAACACTTCTGAGATCAGTGTGTTTTCCTGAGGAGCTCAAAACTTCAACTCTGTTGAACACAAATTTTTGCTTTTCCCTAGCTGTCATTAGAAAAAGTGTCATTAGTCACTTTTTTCAGCGAAATAAGCAGTGTGCAGGTGATGGCTTGGGACAGATCTCACTGCCTTGCTTACTGGATTTGCTCTGATGATAGCTGGTACAGATCAGCTGCAGTTGTCTAACTTTCAGCACAAATTATTCACTTCACAAATGATTCCCTGGAATTTCTGCTGCTGCATTCTTCCTTCAAATAAAATTCCAAAGCAGGTGATGTAAGAGGGGGAAACAAAGACTTGTGCTCAGAACTTGTTTCTCGTACTGTTCATTGGGCATAATCTTCTCCAAATGCAAGTACATTTATTGTACCTTGAAGTAAATCTGGTAGCTGTCATACTGCTTGTATAACCCTGTATACTCCCAGAAACACTGTAGCCATGCTTACCTGCATCACAAATAGAATACTTCGGTTTTAATGACTCTGTTCTTTTCAATTTTTTTTCTCCTGTATAGACAGAGGAGAACTGTTTGTGTGGGGGAAGAATCTAAGAGGGTGCCTTGGAACTGGAAGAATGGAAGACCAGTATTTCCCATGGAGAGTAAGGATGGTGGTATTAAGGCCACGAGTATATTCTTTGGCTGGATTTTGTTATCCTGAGGGCAAGGACCATCATTTGCTGTGATTTTGTTGAGTAATTCTGACAGTAGTGGAAGACTAGGGTGGCTGTAGAAGTCCTTAGTTTTCCAGAGGTCCTTGTGTAGCCTGCTTGGGAATGGAGGCATTCAGTAAACCTTTAAGTCTGCTATGCCAGTAACAATTTTGAATCCTAAAACAGCATCTGGTGCTGTGCCACCACATCTGAACAGTTCTCATCTCCTTCCTGTCCACCATCACCTGCTTGCTACCCTTACTGCCTCTTCCTTCCCCTTCTAACCTGTGCTTCTATTTGTATGTGCTGCAAAGAAAACCATCAGTGTTGGTCATCTGTCCAAATCATTACTCACATTTTGGTCCGTAGTGGCTGCAGGTCCACCTGGTGGTGGGCTTCCTTCCCACCTCTTGTGCTGGGTCACTGGACTGACTATCAGGTTCCAGCAGGAGATCCTTGTTGAACTGTATTCATAGCTGTTTCACAGTGCTTCCAGTTCCACATCTTCCTCCCAGATAGCTCTGAGAGCCAGGCTCAGTGCATGGAGAAGAGTCTTTGGTTCTGGAGTTCAGCACTCAGCCTAACAGATGCTCTTGATCTCCATGAAGGCCAAGTGGGAGATGAGGGAGGCAATCAGCTGGACCACCCTGGAGTCCCTGTCTGTGTCTGAACTTGCAGTAAATGTGTTTCTGTAGTATGCTTTCTTCTTTGTTTAAGAAGAAAACCAGAACAAAACCAGACCAGCTCTGGAACGTTTGCCTAAAATCACATTGCTGTGGCTGAGGGGAATTTCTGAATTCATTTCCCCAGATGTGGACGTTGAGGGTTATGCTCTTTCAGACAGCCAGCTCCTGTCTGTCAGTACTGTGGCAATGTGCCAGGATCCTTGTCTGTGACTGCCTGCCCTAGAACTAGCTGCTGTTCTCTCTCTTGACTCTAAGGAAAAACTTGCTTTCCTCAAATTTGAATTCAGTTTTAAGTGAATAAGCTTCAGGAGTGAGGAGCTGGTCTCTTAGCATCAAAGCACAAACTGCCTTAGGCTGAGTTGAGCCTTTGCCTTTTTCCAGTTCTTGCTGATGAAAAAAGAGGCAAATCCCTGTGGTGCTTGGGTAGATCCTCTTCCTAATGTCTACATTATGCTGTGTTCAGTCATGCTGCTTCTGCTGCTGAACACATGGGCTGAGGCTACAATCTCCTCACTGTCTGCTAGTGAGCCTGCTCCTCTTTCTCCTTCCAAAGCTTTATGTGCTGCTGTGAAGGAAAAAGAGTATTTCACAGCTCAGTGCACAAGCCTGCCTGGTGCTGAATCTTGCTCTTTCTGTGTATTCAAGCTGGCACTTGCATTGGTACAAATCCCTGTGAAACTAGCTGGCATGTTGAGCAGAGGGAGGATGAGAAATAGGAGGTACCAGGTGCAGAGTACAGCTTGATAAATAACCCACTCTCCTGTGTTTGATCCAGGTGACAGTGCCCGGTGAGGTGGTGGATGTGGCATGTGGAGTTGATCATATGGTGAGCATGGTCAGGTCTTTTACCTAGGGATGCTGCTGTGTCTCAGCACTGCACCAGGGAGGTGCAGGGACTTGGTGACGAGCTTCTTGGAAAGGAAGACCCATTTTATGAAACCAAGTGACTGTGAGCAGAGACAGCCATAGCAATGTCTGGCTGCATCACTGGAGTGCTGTGGCCTGGCTGCAGGAAGGAAGCACGTTCCCCAAGGAGTGTAGAAATGCAAGGAGTGCTCTGGTTCCTTTGTGATGAGCTCCCAGAGAATCTGAGGCCCAGCCCCAAGCTGGTGAGCCCCTCCATCCATGAAGAGCATCTCCCTTAAGGAAGACTGGCATGGGATGAAATCTGCAGCACAGGACATTGATATATGGATGTTTCCTGCCACCAGCTCTGGAGTGCCAGTGTTGGGCAGAGCCAAACTATTTCTCAAGGGAAAAGTTGGGGGGTTTTTTATTACTATTATGTGGAAGAGAGGTCATGCTAGGTCATGAAGCCCAGCACAGCTGTTCTGGGTGGCCATCCTCAGCTGCACTGTGCCCAGGCTGTTTTCTTGTGCAGAAACTGGATGCACAGCCCTTGCCTGGAGGCAATGTGTCTGGGCTGTTGAAGGTTTCTGTGTTTGTACTAAAGACTGAACACCAAAGGAACACATTCAAAGAGTGAGAACCTGTTTGCAGGGGTAAGTACTATTAAATAAGACAGCAGGCTCTCTGTGCTGCAGGAGGACAGATGGATGGTGACAGAAGCCAATCTAGCTTATTGAGGGAGGCTGGAAACAAAGCCCCTGATCAGCTGCCTGCAGAATCAGTGCTCAGGCATGGATGTGAGCAGTGCTCACCGCCCCTCAGGTACTTTTGTCTCTTTGTGCTGATCACACATCACTGCCTTTGATTGTTTTTGTATTCCCTACACTCTCTGTTTTCCGAGGTACAGTGGCTCTCTATTGCAGTTAGCTGGGGATTTCAGGATTGCCTAACAGGGGAAGGAGTCTTAATGGGTAAGAAGCAGAGCTTCATTCCTTGGTACCTTAGCAATAAGCTGATAGAGATGGGATGCAACAGCTGTGCGTATCTATAGCAGGCACTTACCCAAACTCACATGCAAGTGTGGGAAACTCTCTGCTGTGAAACACTCCAAACATCAGGCAGTTGTGTCTTCTCTCTGTGTGGGATACTTCTACTGTGCAAACTTTTTTGATGGAATCCAAGCTAGTAGGTTTTCAATAAAGCAAATATGAAATCTTTATCAGTACTAATAGGAATATTCTTGAGCATCTTCTGCTTATGCATTGATTGGATCTGCATTTGAACTGCAGCATTTTGGTTCACAGTTAGGTGACAGGAAACCATTTCTGTCAGCTGAGCCAGCTTCACACCTGCAGGACTGATGGTGTTGTAGTCAGGCATTGCATCCATGGCCCTCTGGGACACCACATCGTTTGGCTTCATTAGATGAAATCCTGTGCTGAAACTCCGTGTGTAAACTTTACTTTGATTAAATAAGTTTTGAAGGGTTTGCATAAAATATAGGTAAGGTGAACCAAAGTACATGGAAATAGAGACACATCTCTTGAGTTGTTGTTGATGTTCCTGTGTAACAGGTATTGCTGGGTGGATGAGGCAGAACAGAAAGCTACTGTGAAACTGGCAGACCTTCACTACTATGAACTCCCATTTTGTTGGCTTTAATTTATATCTGATTCTTCATGCAACTTGGACAACTTGTGGTGCCCAAGCGTGTTGTTGGTCTCATGGGAGTAGGTATGCCCTTTCAGCTTGAGGAGGCTTATTAAACCATAGAAGACACATGCAGAAACTCTGGTAAGAAAGGTGTTGCAAACAATTCCCTTCATGGATGTTGCTGTTGAGGTGGGCTGGTTGTGCTGGGCTCTCAGCTGCTCTCATTCACAGCTGTTTCCCAATGCACTTTGGGGCTGAGTCCTTGTGTTGCGTTCTTGCTGTTCAACAAATTGCAAATTTGTGTTAATGAGATGCCAATGAGGTCTTCAGCCCTAAATAGAAGTGTTGGATGGCTTAATGCAGTGGGCATGTTCGTGCCTGCATTGTAGTGGTTGTGGGTATTCTCAATCATGTTCCTTGGTGGGAACAAGGTTAGTGGCAGTGAAGGCAGTCTGGCAGGCCCCAGCACTTACTCATGTTTTGGTTACCGTGTGTGGGGAGCATTTTGACCTTAGCCAGGTGCCCTCCAACCTGCACTGTCATCCCTCCCCCATCAACAGGACGGGGAGAGAATCTGAAGGAAAACATGTGGGTTCGAGCAAGGACAGGGGACCTGTACCATCATGGGCACAGCAGACTCAGCATTGGGGAAATTATTTTCTTGCCAATGAAACAGAGCGAGATAATGAGGAATTAGTATGTCTAAACAGAATTCTAACAGTGCCTTTCCCACACCTCTGCCTTCTTCCCAGGCTTGGCCCTGCTCCTGAGTTTTTACTTCCTCCATCTCCTCTGCTGACCTTTGTATCTACATGGTTGTCTGTCACAGATTCTTACTGCTTTCTTTTGGCTGCTGCTGTTGCAGCAGTTTTTCCCCTTTCTCAAATACAGCTCTTCAAGAGCTGCTCCTGCTGTAGCTGATGGGCTCAGTCTTGGCTCAGAAAATGAAACTGCCCTTTTCCCCACCACACCCCTTGTCTGTTGAAGGCAGATCCAACCCTTGTGGCTTATGCTTCTCCTGCAGGACCAGGGCCATACAGGAGCCCAGCTGTGCTGGAGTAGCTTCAGGTCACTACCCATTGTGAAGTGCAAAGCAACTTTGCATCGTTTTGTCCTTCAAAGTATGGCACAGTAGACAGCCCAAAATATACCAGCATCCCTAAATATACCTGCAGTGAGGGAGTGCATGGGCCAAGGATACACATGGGGAGCAACTCAAATTAGAACTGGAATAACCTACTTGATTTGGCATTGATTACACAAGTGATTAGCCCTCAGATCAGCTCTGCATGATGTGTTTGGCTTAAAATAGCCCAGAAGGGCTTCAGGACAGTCCCCTGGTGCAGAGCCCTGTGCACAAACAGCTCCAAGCACTGCAGCAGCTGAACAGGGTTGCCACAGCAGCTGAGGACTGGAGGAGCTGCAGGAAGGATGGGTCAGAGGTTCAGGCCCAAGGGTACCTGCACAAGTTCAGCCTCCACAGCCCATCATCCCAAGGGGTCCTGGCAATTCCCTGCTGGAGAGTTGAATCAAGCATGGCCCCTGGGCTGCCCTGCACCCCCACAAAAGGTTGGTCTCATCTGTCAGCAGGCTGCCCCAGTGGGGACAAAACACATGAACATCTGTAAGACAAAGATTCTTAGGCACTTGCTGTGTTACAACAGATTTTTCTCTGCAGGATCCCTCAAAAACAGATGAGTCAGGAGAGCTAATACTAGCCTTTGGCATTCAAAATACTCCTGAAACAATATTACTTCAATGTGCTTCATCATAACTCATAAAAATCTATTTTTGTGGCATTTTTTTGCAAGGGACTGGAATCTCCCCCCATCTCCCTCCAGTGCTTGCTCAAAGGTGTGAGCCTGGGCAGGTGAGGTAAGAAAAGTACTGATGTGGAAAGGCATCAGTGTCTTCAGGGTCTGGATGCCAGTTTAACAGCCTCGGGCCTGTTACTTACCTCCAGATACCATTTGCTTTTGTGGGGAGTTGCAGGCAGTGCTGAGATTGTGTGGCAGTGTCTGTGTTGATTTATTTAAGTTTTTGTTTTACTGGATTAAACCCCTGAGGCAGTGCTCTGCATTAAAGCTGCATTCCATATTAACAATAATTTCTGGCATGAATGTTTTAACACTTGATCACAAGAGTGAACAATGGATTACACTACACTAAAAAGGAGATGCTTTTCTTGACTACAGTTTATGTAGATGAGCTGCTTCCCTTTAAACATCCACTATAAATGGTTAAAACTGTAATAGGGTGATGATACGTCTGATTTCACTGTTTTTCTTCATCACTTCAGACAGGTTGTTCAGCTTTCTATTGCAGACCATGTGACAGTGATGCTGTGCAACCATGCTGCTGACTGAGACTCAGGACCCACAGTGACTGCCCTAAAATAGTCCATGAGGAGCCTGAGTTTGCTCCCCTGCCATTGCTGGGGTGCAGGGCTCTGGAGGTGTCCTGCCAGGATCTCTGGGGGGGCTGCCAGACTCCTGGGCATCTTGCAGGTAAACTACGTCTGACAAATACATTAGCAGCATCCCACTGACCTATTATTTTAAGGTAAGAGGATAGGGCAGGTTTGGTTCTTCCCAGAAAACAGCTGCAGGATGGAGATGGTGGTGGGCTTCACCTGCAGTGGTACAGTACAGCTGGTGACAGGACCTGGACACCAGAGAGCCTCAGGGGTGTCTGCTGGCCTTCATAAATTGTGTGTGTGTGACACCCAGCATGGCTGCAGGTGAAAGAAATGAGGGTTACATCTTGCAGACAATGCCAAGCTCTGCTTTATTTTCATCAGTTTGATCAGTACAAAAGCAGACAGCATAAGTTTCACTTTTTATTCTTTTTCGGTTTAATTACTTTACAAAGTACAAAATATACTGTCATTTATTTTGGAACATTAGGATTTTTTCTTTTTTTTCTGTTTTTTTTTCATACAGTACATAAATCTCAGCTTTTCAGCATAAGACCAGCAAAGAAAAGCAGCGTGTGCACTTGTTGGGAAAGCAAAGCAGCCACTTCTCAGCTCCACACAATGTCCAGTGCATGATCCCAAGCTGCTGCCACCACTCCCTGTGCCTGGTGGTGTAACATCTCACCTCATGCAGACGTCATGAAGGCAGCTGATGCACTCAGGCTCCCCTGTGCCTTGTACCCCCACGCTTGCAGAACTGCCCACCCACAGGTGCAAGGCCTGGCCCCACTGGCCATGGGCACTGCCCACATAGCAGGTGCAAGCAGCCTTTCCATGGCTGCAGCCCAGAGCAGGAGGTGTACCAAAGGCCTCTGCACGGGGAGGATTCTCCCAACCTGTCTGTTTGCATCAGATCTGATAATTAAAGGGAAATAAATACACATTTTTTTCCACTCTCCCCAATGAAAGGCTGAATGGGGTTTCTGAGAGGTGAGCAGGGAGGAGAGGCTGCAAGAGTTCAGGGTTCCCAGCCCCACTTCAGCCTGTTTGGTGTGTGTCTGAGGCCAAAAGTGGTATTTCACTTACAGAGCAAATCATACATAAATAACTTATTAAATAAAAAAGTCCTAAGGATTTCTGTTTTCCTCCCCAGGCTGCCCAGCACAGCTGTTCTAAGCAGCCAGGGAAGAGAGACACTGATCCAAGCTGGGCAGCTTCTGCACCAGGAGCATCTCTGCTCTCTTGGCAGTTCTAGAAATTTGGGTTAGTGTTGTGTAGGTATCCGGTGGGAATCTGGACTCATTTGGGAGGGGAGAAGGAGAGAAATGCTCACTTGTTCAAGCCTCTTGAGGCACTGATAAAGTGGCATTGCACTGTGGCCCCAGAAGGGCCGACCCCTCAGAACCAGCCCTGAACTTGTGCAGTGCAATGGGCTGTAACCCTCCACTGTGAGCCTGTGGGGTGATGGCTCACTGAAACTTAGCCCAGACACACCAAACTAAAAATCTGCCAGTGAGGCTCCTCCTCCCCCTGTGCAGTGCTTCCTTGGAACTAACCCTTCTGCTGCCATGGTGTGCAGCCACAGCCAGACTCACTGCAAGGTGGGGCTGCAGCTGTTCCCTGGGCACTGTGGCACCAAGACCCAAATCCCAGCAGCAGTAGGACCTGCTGGCATGGCTCGGTGCTGGAACAGGTGAACGTGTCAAGCAAATTGGGTAAGCACCCACCCTCTAATTCTAATGAAAACAAAGAGAGAATGGGTTATGTA
This sequence comes from Hippolais icterina, assembly GCA_013400075.1. Taxonomy (NCBI): domain Eukaryota; kingdom Metazoa; phylum Chordata; class Aves; order Passeriformes; family Sylviidae; genus Hippolais; species Hippolais icterina. The sequence goes on along the minus strand of VWYN01021953.1, from coordinate 211,612 downwards.
AGGAGTTAACAGTAAGGGAATGAGACAGGCTCTTCCAAAGGTTGAAACAGAGCTCCTCAAGCTGCATCCTACTATGAGTTACTGTCTGGCAGCCTCCTCTTCTGCCTGTCCCAAGAGGCACAGTTGTCCTAGTGCTTGGGTCAGCAGGACAAGTGTCCCCTCTCCTCACTGCCACCCCCAGCTGCTGCAGAGGCAGTGTGGAGGAGGATGCACTGGCAGAAAATGTGGCTGCCACTGTGCTAAAATTAATACCCTGCTCCTCTATTTCATGTCTCACAAGCCCCAAAGCCAAGCCTGGAGCCCACACACAGGGGAGGGATAACAATGCCGAGCCACAGCCAGCAGGAACAGGGGTCACAACCCTGCTGGCTGTGACACCATAGTCCTGGGCTGGAAAGAGGCAGGGTAGAGTCATGACCCTGTGCATTTCTGGGCATTCACCTGGGCACTAATGGCACTTGGATGCACTTCTCACACCTACTATCAACAGCCATTGGATTGGCAGGATGAGTTTTAGCAGCAGTTGCAGGGGGATTTTGGGTGAGGCAAGGGCAGCCCTGGATCCAGCACAAAAAGAAGCACCTAGAAAAGACTGCCCTGAGATGCTGATTTTCTACCAGCATATCACTGGTTCACAATTGTGTATCACAGCAGTTCACAATTGCAGAACAAATAAAAACCTGGAGGAAGGAAGCACTGACACATGGGACTGGCAGGATCCTGGTTGGTGGGGTTTGAGGGGGAATGAGGACATGATTAATTTTTAATTCAATGATACAACCAGAAAATGGCTGAGGTCATTGAGTTGGACCAGACAGTTCCTAATGGCTGAAAGAGAAATGGGGTGCTCCTCCTCCTACAGAGCCACCTTCTTCATACTTTGAACCTCCAGCATCAGCAGCAACCAACACACAACACCAGAAAAAATAGGTTTGCTCCCAGGAAGAAAATGCTAAACTCAGGGATTTCTTCAAGAGCAGGCCTGGTTCAGTAGCCTGTCTATATGTAGTGCTGCAGGGGAACATCCCATGCCCCAGGGCTAAGCTGTGGTGGGAAGGGTCCTGCACTCTGTGCAGGTTGGTCCTGCCTCGAGGCAACGCCAGAGCTGCAGCTCCCACAGACCTAAGGGCACCACCAGCTCTTTAGGTAATTTCAGCGATGTCAAAAATTCAACTCCATCCCAAGGCTGATACTAGAAATAATTACAAGAAACAGCTACAACAAAGACTTCAGATTTTTGTCTCCTCTGCTCTACGTATAGGAACCCCTGGCTCCTTCTTTCAGTGTCCCACATGGCAAACACTCTTGCTTCTGCCACTGACCACATATCCACAGAAGAGACTGTTGCTTTTCTTCAGCAGAAAGGAAATTCCCTTTGCATTCCTTTCCAGCTGGTGGGAATGACTCTGCAGGCAGCAGGGACGCAGAAGATGAGGGAGCTCTGTTACTGGGGCTGTCTCTCCCCTGTGACCTGGCCCAGAGCAGCATCCTACTAGCCTGAGCCTGGGGCTGCAGTGCTTCAGCTGGCAAATGGGGCTGAACTCCTCTTCTTGGGCCCAAAGGAGCAGTAATACTCATAGCAGCCCACCTAGCAAGGGGGTGCTTCAAGCAGGATTCCCACAAGGACCAGGGAAATGGTTACCTGTAAAATGTTTTTCAAGTTACAAAAGAGTGAGTAGGAATCCTCAAGTTTATTACTGTAACTGCAGAAATCTGGTTAAAATCCTCCAGATGCTGAAATAGAAGCAGAAAGACAGCCAGAGCAGGGACACTCTAAACAGCAGCCTCCTATGGCATCTTCCCAGAGGTGCTGTGCAACAGACACTGCCTCTGCCACAGCCACACAAGGAGGGAAGAAGCAGCCAGCCCCCCCAAAATGAAGGATGAAAGGAGCTCTATTTTTGGCATAATCTTTTAGGGTTGGGAAGACCCCAGTAAAACCACTGGGTCTGCCTAGAAGGGACATGGCACCTGGTCAGCTCTCCTATGGTACAGGCAGAGGACAGAGCTGGACAGAGGGGGGATGACATGCTCCTGCTTGCTCTTAAACATATTTCGAAATTTCAATCCTGCCAGATGCCTGATGGGAATCTCTGTCCATGTCTGCTCCAAAATCCACCCACAGTTCATTTACAGAATTTTTCAGAAAGCTAAAAATGGATGAAAACAAAACCACAAGGGAGCCCAGGGCATTAAAAAGCTGTTTGCAACTCTCCTGCTCTGCGCAGCTGGGATGGTGCTGAGCTGGGCTGGCGTGGCCATGCTGGAGCTGTGCAGGCAGGGGAGGCGTGTGGCTGCCATCCCTCTGCCATTCCCTTTACCTTGACCAAAAAACTTAGGCACTCCCAGCTGGGAGGAGATGCCAGGGGTTTGTGTTCCCTTGTGGCCAGGCCCTCGCAAACTCAGAGCATGCAGAAGCACAGGTCATGGCTGCAAGAGAATTACAGAGCAGGGGGAAGCTATTCCATGTAATCTGCAATAACAACATGGTAACATTCATTCCCAGGCTTTGAACCTAAAATGACCAGTGCTGTCTAGAGAGACCAAGAAAGGATCTTGGCTTATATATATACCAAAAAGGTACAGAACCCTAAAATGAGAATGTACTTTGACACATACTTCATCCATTTCCCCTTCATATAACAGGGGCTGTGCACTGCTCTGTGCTCACCAGAGCATCTGCAGAGGCTATTACTGCTGCAGCCAGGATTTGCTGATCAGCATCCAGTGCACGTCTCACACTGCAGAAACCCTTTCTTTCCTTCACCTTTGCTAACTGGAGCTGGTAGTTCAACCCAGCTGTGCTTCCTAAGGATTAAATTAAGGAGGCCAAGGACAGCAGAATAACTCAAGATTATCTCCACAGTCAAGTGTTTCCCTTCCAGGGAACCTGGGAAGGTCCCACAGCCTTGCTGAGGATGCACAGACTGTTTCCGTAGCGGTTCAGTGCTGCCAGGATGCCTGAGAGATATTGCTGGCCCCTGACATATGGCAGGGTACAGACAGACAAGACAGACAGATGCACTCATGGGAAGAAGGTATGGAAATCTGGAGGCAGGTTTGCACACTGCAGCCAATGTAAACACACCCCAGTGCACACTACAACATGTAAATACTATTTGGCAAAGGATTACTGGGTTTTACTCTCCTGCAGATAATAAAAGTTTAATCCAATCCAATGTTTGCAGGCAGGGCTGGAACAGGTAAGTGAGATGCCTTAAGCTGCTTACTGGAGATGTCCACAACAGTCAAAGTAACAGAGAGAGAAGAAATCCTCATCAGAAAATGACTTGTCTGTAACTGAATGTTGCTGGGGGACACTTTCTTTCAGGAATTAGCAGCAATGCTCAGCCTGAGGCCAAAAAAAGAATTTCTCCCTTTTCATTAACAGAAAATACCAATTATCCAGTGCTGATGGGAGCTAAACAAAGAATTTCTCCCTTTTCATTAACAGAAAAACCAATTATCCAGTGCTGACAGGAACACTTGCACTCAGTGAGCACTGACTGTGCCAATGCAGGACCCAGCACCTCCTACTCACATTGCTGACCTCTAAATTAAGGAGTCTGGACAACATGGTGCTACTGAACAGTTGTGTGGGTATATGGATGGAGAAAACCATAAGGATGGGAGTAACCCCTCTGGTCAGTACCTGATATTACCTGATATTACCATGACATCAAAACAGATGGTGATTTTTGGGAGCCTTCCCCAGTGGAGAGGCTGAGCATCAAAATCTATTTTAAGTACCAGGGTTTGGAGGGGTCATGCTACCCACCCTTGCTGGCATGGTGTGTCTGGGACAAATGCATCCTCTGGGATACTGGGCTGAGCATGGAGGCTGTGCACGGTGATCTGTATCAATCAAAAAGAAGGAGGAAAATGCTTTCATGTTCACAGCAAGAAGCAGAACTTTGATGTGTTCATATGTGCACAACCAAAAATGAACACATTAATTCTTTTGCATCACTCAGCACTTCACCTATCCCTGTTTTTCCCCTACCTTTCCCATGCCTGCCACTAAGAGGGATCTCTGCAGACTCTGCCACAGTACGGATGTGTGGTACAATGCCAAGCCAAACCCAGATGCCTTCTGGAACAGAGAAGCCTGGGCTGACCCCATGGCTAAAGATCAGCATGGCCTGAAGCCCTGGTCCTTCTGCAGCCAGGCAGTCACAGCAGTATCAGCTCACACCAGGGATGGGGGCCCCTTGTAAGAAAAAGAATTTAAGCTTTGTATAGCAAAGCTGAGAAAAGATGGAAAACCGCTTCTCAGAGCCAGGCTCTGATCAGGCACATGCAACTCAGCCTTTAATGTCCCAGACACCTTCCCAACCTTCACAGGATGTCAGAGTCACACTAATAAACCCCCATCTCACAGACACATTGTGCAACTTGTGGGGCAGCTGGTGGGGAAATGTGTCAGGAGCTCATGCCTGAAGGCAGCAAATCCTGCAAACGCAGAGCAATGGCAGAGCTCTGAGCAGAGCTGCTCCCTGCCTTGCCTCTCTCAGGGGTCTCCACATTCCTGAAAGCATCAAGAGCACCAGGGAAACAACTGAGTGCTCAGGGAGCTATGCTGGAGCCTGAACAGCCTCCTCTGCCACACACTCCCTTATGCTGCACTGCCTTATTTCCTCCCAGTGCTGGCAGGACAAAACATCATGCTTCAGAAAAATAAAACCTGATACACTTCTGTTGGATGCTTTGATTGGCTACAGCCATCAGGACCTCTCAGCAAAACCTGAAGTCCCCACACCCAGCTCTGCATGGCACATCTTAAAAAGTAAAGCCCGGCTCAGTGTCATGTGCTACCCCAAAGCAGGACCTGACACCAATGGGCTTTTTGTGAGAGAGGAGGATTGATTCATCTCTGACCAGTAGCCTGTGCCCTGGGAATGGTAACAGAGTGTTAATGGAGTTTAAAACACATTTCGAAGCAGCAATATGATGAGTATGTTTTACAAAAGGCCTATTCATTAAGGGAGTATTTATGTCACTCACTGCAGGCGCCACCATTTCTATTCTGCAGCAAAACCAAGTATTTCCATTAAGGCCTCCCCATGTGAGAGGCTGATACCTGCCATCTAAAGCACAGCATTGCAGAAACTCCAAACTGACTTCAATGCCTGGAGAGAAACCAAAGGCTGCACAAACCTATGCCAGGGTGCATTTGGGGGAGTAACCTGAAAAATCAGCAACTTCGAAGTGCCAAAAGGTCAGTGGCAAGGCAGCACCCCATCCTCCCTTTGGTGAAGTGTAACTGAAATAGGAAAATGGGATATTTCCCTACATGGACCCTACAGCATTCCTGGTCAGCAGAGATCTCCAATGGTGAGATGCAAGGACCACCCACTCCAGTGACTGGGTTCAAGCAGCCTCTTCTGCTTTTAACAGGAAAAGATCCTCCAACACTTCCATCTATTTAAAAGTAAGCCAATGATTTCAGCTCCTCACAGGCCAACAAATATGAATTCCCCAACTAATAGCAGAGCCCTGCACTAGCCATGGGCTGCCACCCTGCACTAGCCATGGGCTGCCACTGCCTGCTGCGCCCTGGGCAGACAAATCCACCAGGAAATCTTGCACCTGCCCCCAGCCTCGTGCAGAGACGCTGGGGAAGGCCACCAGGAAGCAGCTCAGAGGGAATGCTGGTGCCTAGCCCAGGCCACCCTGAAGCCCCAGCCGAAGGAAACCTGGAGGAACTCCTGCCTTGCTTGGGGAAAGCAGGCAGCACTGGCACCATGCTCTGTGACTGCAGGAGCTGGAAGCCCCACTGGAAACCCCCAGCCAGGGTCTGGGTGGGCACTGTGCAAATGGACGAGCCCTACTTAGAGGCTGAGGTAATTTAGGGCAGCAAATAAAACCTATAGAAAGAACAAGGAGTGAATTTCCTACAGTCTCTGTGCTTGAGGCACCAAACAGGAGAGGAACAGAATTTTCAGAATTTTCTGAAGCAGGAAGGGAAATCCAATGCTGCTCCCAGCAAGCAGAGGAGCCCCAGCTTTCTTCAGATCAACTCCACTGCTGCTCTTCACTAAACATATGTAGAGAAAAAGCAAGAGTGGAACTAATATTCATACTGCCCGTTACTTGAACTAAAAATATATGGTGAATACATGTGTGTATACAGTACTCACTACACAGATACACACACAAGAGTGTGCCCAGAGTATACACACATACACCCACACTGTGTGTGTGAACCTATATTGCTTGAGTGCCCACACCACGTGCAGGATACAAACCTCCAGACAAACACAGGTAATATAGGTGTGCCATTGAGACACACTATGGATTTCTATGGTAACATTTAAGATGGATATATATGCACACCCTTGCTCAGTAGAAAGGAATATGTAGTTAAATTCTAATTGGGTTGAGGGGAAAAAGACAAGACCCTATTTAGAAACATACAACTTGGAAAGGTTGAGGCTTCTAAGAAAATAAAGGCCTTGGAGAAAGACAGAGGGTGCACGAGGGCCATGCGCTCCTCCTCTGGCTTCCCCTTTCTGCAGGGCTGGAAACACTTTTGCATTTTGCTGTTTGGTGAATTTTTGTGCAAGGAGAGGATGTGGGGAGAGGCCTGCAGCATTGAGACAATCCCTCATTAGCAGCAGCCATGGCCAGGTGGAACTGCCCAGAGAGCTGAGCACGGATGCTGAGGGCAGCACTGGCAGCTGCAGGTAATCCAGGCACTCTGCCCAAGGGTGCCTCACTAAGATATGTTCCTCCTTTATCCACACAGTACTGAACAGCATAATGTCAGGGATTGCTCAGACATATTAGCATAAGGCATTTAAAAAAAGGAAAAGACTACTCAACTTTTTCCCCACCCCAAAGGCTGGGTGCCGAGAGAGTGGGAGCTGTGGAACAGCTTTAAGAGCTCCCTACTTTGGGTTCACCAAGCCCTGTGGTGTTAATGGAGTGGTGGTATTATTATTACTACTGTGAAAATACTTAATAAGCCCCTACAGAGCCCTTCCTGCAGTGCAGGTCTCACATGCAGCTCTACTGTGCAAACTTGCATTGATTCTGACTTCAGGCTGAGTGCAGCGACAAAGTTTCACCAATTCTGGCCACATTTGGAGTATCTCAGTTCCCACCAGAATAAATATGAAGGGAATACTAAAGGGAAAGCATCAAGCTGTCTGAAACAGTCTTATTGGATGTCAGGACAAAGCAATAAAAGGAAATAAAAAGGTGAAGCCAAGGATGGTGGCAGCGTCAGAGTCTCTCAATGGCATTTTACATCCTGTGAATTTTTCAGGCCAACTTTCCCATGTTGGGACATCAACCTTCCTTTGGAAGGCTAGAAATACCACAAAGCTTTCTACAGATTTCACAAATATAAGGCTGATTCCCTTGGGAAAAAAAAAATTAAATTACAAGAATCAGCCTCTGCAATAGCCTGAGTGCAATGTTAGAAAATGAAAAACAATTTTTTTGCTTTCATTTAAGGCTCAGTAAAGTTGTTGCTTGCTTCAAGTTAATTCCTTCCTATCCATGTTGAAGTCCTTTGGAAGCAGCACTGGCACGTGCACAGCAACACACAGTACCTCTCTGATGCTGAAACTGGCATTTCCCAAAGGCTGGCAAAACCCCAGAGCAAAAAGAAAACCCTGTCCTGATGACTCTGTCCCCTGGTGGCACCATCCATGCACACAGCAAAAGCTCAGGCTCAGCTCAGCTGACCAGAAACCTCGGCTGGCAACTCAGGAGCTGTACAGCAACTCAACATCTCCCTTGCCCCCAAACATGCAGCCAATCTGCCATGCCAAGGAGGAACCCTCTGACAAGATATGGGGTGAAAAGCCACCACTGGCCTTGCTGCCCATTCCAGCCCAGCTCAGTCCCCACAACACTGGGCAGAGTCACAGCAAACATCTCCGAATGCTTCCAACACCCACTGCAGCCTGTGCCTGTGACCTTGTGGCAGGAGACCAAAGCATCTTTCCAAACAAACATCCAGAAATGCACGGTGCCACATCTAGAATGAACCTTTAGTCCAGAAATCTGGAGAGAATATCAACGTATCATGGGAAATCCTGAAAACCCACGTACAGGAACAGCAAAACATCCTGTTTGGTAAAGCACTGACCATGTGCCTCAGCAGGGATGCTTTAGCTCCAGTAGGGCCAGCCAAGGAAAGTCGTCCATGCTTTTTCCCATGGATGTTCTGACTCCTTGCCTAGATGCCACATAACATCCCACTGGTGAAAAATCAGATTTGAAACTCAGTGCTTGAATCCAGCAGCATCAGAAACCATAACTCAGCCCTCCAGTACTGTGAATGCAGAACTAATCAACGAGCTGTGCCTGTGTGTTTGCATGTCCTACACACCAGTGCAAACCATGCCCATGGCACAATCCCAGGTGCTTGCTTACTGCCTCCACATTAATGCAAAACCCTGGCTCACAGCTGTATATGGCACAGCCACAGGAAAATCCTGCCAGAGCCTGTCTCTGAAGCACAGCTAGAAAGCCCTCGGGAAACCACAAGATCTGCAATTTCTTTATGCCAAGACTGAAGTGGAAGAAGTTAAGAAATGCAAGATATGCTGGGGCTGGTAATCACAAAAGCAAGGTCCTCTGCAGACAGCTTCTCCTTTCAGCACCCCTTGCTGCATGGTCACACGTGGGACAGGCACCCACATCTTGGGTAATGCTTCTGTCCCAGCACCGTCTCTGCTGCTGTCCACAGGGCTGGCAGTGGCCACGGGCACAGCCTGGACACAGGGGCCACAGGCCTTGATGCTTGGCTCCTGCTGGCCCCCAGCTGTGGTACAAGCCCGAAGAAAACACACTACTGCCCCCCCGTGGGAAAAGCCCCATCACCTTCCTGTGACAGGACCAGATGCTAGCAGGTTTTAGGCATTTTCAGCACCATTCTGCTTTCCCCAGTCAGCAGCAATTTCCACCTGTGTGATGAAGGAGCTGATAAAAACCACAGGAAGGTCCCACAAAACTCAGGCACCCTCCTGGCCCTGGCAGGGGCAACCTGCTGTGGCTCTTGGCCAAGGTGGCCTGGGATGTGGAAGAGCAGCTACCCAGGGACCCTGGGCTATCCTTCATTTCCCCATGTGTGCACACTGGATGGGAAAAAGACTGAGGGGACAGGGGAAAAGAGGCCTTCCTCTTCTTGCTGGCCCAGGGGAACAAGGGCAGGAGGAAGGCTCTGATGTGGGATAAGGGGACAACAGCTGCCCTGGAGCAGGAGATATGGCAGGAGAACACTGGGAGCAGTGAGAAAGTGACTGGAAAAAAAACTGGCCAAAGCCAGGCAACTTTCAATGCACACACAAGTCTGGGTGACACCACCTGCCAGGAGCTGGCCAGAGCTGAGCTGCCTCTGCCCAGGATTTTTCACAGCAGCCATGCTTTGACTGCAGGGAGAAAGAAAAAGGGGAAACGTCAAACAACCGGATATTTTCCCCCTCTGCAACACCAAACTGTTCTGTCAGGGGAAACAGAACCCTTTGCACCCTATCTCAACACAGGCAATGATGGACAGTCCTCAGGAAGTCTGATGTGAGGAGACAAGCCAGCACTATGCGATGTCTCTTCTGATTAATTCCTTATTTCATTTTGCTTCTGCTTTTCAGGGCTCTCTGAGCCAGCAGCCTGTCCATCTGCTCTTGGCCCATCCCCTGCTCTCGGCTGTGTGCCCACGGCCACCCCTGCTGCCAGCGGGTGTCCCCAGGCAGCTCCTTCACACCGACAGCACAGCCAGGGTACACCTCACCTCAGAGCTGAACATCAGGAAACCATATCAACTCCCTTTCCTCCTGCCCCTCATTCATAAATTTAATAAAATAACAATAACAATAATAATAATAATTATTATAATAATAATAATTAAAACAAAGGCTTATTGGAGCTGTTTCTGCTCAACTTTCCACAGTCTCTTTTCATGTCACTCTCTGTAATCAGATTTTTCAAGAAATACTGTGAGAAAAAAAGAATAATAATAATAATAATAATAGTAATTATTATTATTCGAATAATAAAAAGCATCTGGAACCAGCTCAGAAGATTTCTAATGCTTTTCAGCTTGACTGACTTGGAGTGCATTGACCACACCATTTATATTTTCTTCAGGTACCTGCAAGAAAACAAAAAGAAAGGTCATGTTCCAGCAAAAGGGATGACAAGGAAAAGAGAGGCAGGAGACAAAGCCAGACCAGTCCCAAGGAGGCAGACACTCTGCTGTTTTTTGCTTACACCTGAAGTTCACTGAGAAAGGGCTCCATGTCCCAGGACACCCCTGTGCACCCATGGTACCCCCAGAGCAAAAAGTGACTGGAAGATGAAGATGTCTTGCTGTTGTGTGCTGGTGGGGAGCCAACTATTCTGAGGTTTCTCTTCCTCTCTCCTCTTCCTCTCCCCTCCTTTCCCTTCCTTTTGTTGGTGAACCACTTGCATGCCAGGAGCTCACTCATGCAAGGTGCCTGTGCTGATGGATTTATCTGGCTGCCTAAGAGCTCCAGGAGATTCTCAGGGGCACCTTACAGATGTGGGACCTGTAAGTGTGGATGGGAAGACCATGGTGGGTGACAGGAGAACACACCCATCAACAGGAAGAGAGCTGCCAGTCTGTTTGTGGTGCATCTGTGCTTTCTTGTCCAGTCTTGTGATGAGACTTAACCATGGAAGTCTGTATTATTCATGGGTGTCTTTTCAGACTTACTGCAAGAAAAACCTCTTGTAACAGAAGATGCAAAAAATCTCAGAGTGACTGTCATTGGCAGAAAAGTACATCCAAAGTAAAGTTACATCTGGCAGAAAGAGCGTGTCTGACCTCTACATAAACCCCAAGACACTGGCAGCTCCTAAAAAGCAGAAAGACTGAGGAAAAAATAAATTATCCATAAGTTGCTGCAAGAAGCCAAAATAATTTATGTCAAGTAAACTGAAGAAGGAACTGTCTCTTCTACAAGGTATTTAAGGCCAAGAGTATAATACCTGAATTCACTGGACACTCAAGAGCTCAGAGAGTGGAAATACAACTGGTTGTGTCTTTCTGCAAGGCTTTTAACAAAACTGAGGAAAAAAACCCATGAGAAATAACAAGAAAAATGTTCAATTTTCCAATAGGAAGATGGAATAACAGCAGCCAACTCTGATGAGGTGTGAACAAAAGTCCTTTGGAAAGGAAGGAAATGGTCTTAAAACAAGCATACAGCAAACTCTTCTGGTTTAGAAGGAAAACCCCAGGATACCTCCACCATAGGAAACAGGATTTTTGAGAAAAGACTCTCCACTGCCTCTCCTTCATCATTTTTCTCAGTACACTGAACACTGCAGTGGAAGAAGCTGTTTGACTCTTTTCTTCTACATAAGATAATGAGAAAAGGCATAGGAATCAATTATTTTAAGCACACTCCTGTAGGCAGCCCTGGCAGTGGTCACTGGGATGGGTCTCTCTGTATCATCAGCACTGGACAGGAGTAGGAGGAAGCAGCACTGGCCAGCTCTGGCCAGCTGGCTTTGACCTGCACAGACCCATCTCCTCCATGAAACACACTGGCCTTCATTGCCTGCAAAATGCCTCCCCCCCTTAATGGCACAGAAATTATATCAATCACCCCACAAATGTTTTGGCAGGGTTTTCTTCAGGACAGATGTGCAAACAGTTTTGATTTGTAGGACCCTAGTTTGCCACCAATGGAGGAGTCCTCCCCTTCCTGCCCTTTGGAAAAGACCCTTGTCCCGAGGCAGCTGCTGTTCACTGTGTTCCCTTCTCAGGTAGTGTGCAAATCAAATCACTGACCATGAAGGAAGAAGCAAAGCTCCAAATTACATCCCAGACACAGCTCCAGACTCTTCAGAAGCAAAATGCTGGTGAAAGAGAGCAAGACATCTGTGAACATGAGGCAGCAAGAGCAGAGTGCCTGGAAAGGCAACTCTTCTTCCTTGCTCTCTCTAGAGGGAGCTGGTAACCGTGACTCTCTCCAGCCTGACCCTACATCACCCAGGGGACCTGCCAGAGACCTGGAGGTTTCCATCTCAACATTGTCTCCCAAAGGGATTTCGCCCCAAGAATGAGTCCTGATTACCAGGGCAAACATCTACAGCTACAGCACGGCAGGAAGACCTGAGTATTACATCCAGGTCAAATAAAAATTAAGCAACAAAACCCACCTTAAGATGCACAGGAGAAAAAAAGATCAGATCAAAGGGCAATGTGTTGTTACACATTTTTATACAGTACTCTAAATTGTTGACAACAGATACTGAACTACTATAATTAAAGAAAGGGAGAATTTAGAGAAAGAGTTCAAGACACATTTAGTCCTTGAGAAACGTCATAGAAGTCAAGGTATCTGGGCAGCAAAGTTAGAGAAAACATGACAAAATCTAGGTCAGGGTCTTGACCAACAAAACCGCCCTAGAGCCAACAAGCATCCAGCCCAGCCAGCACACCCAGAGCAAAGTCAGGCAAAAAAAAATGCACCTTTCAAAGGATGGAAGAGTTTGACAGCTAGAACAGCACTATCCAGGTGAAAAGGCTTTTAAAACCATACATAAAGAAAACAGTAAGTAGTAAAGAAAAACATTGCAATACTGCTTTGAGTGAGGAAGAGCTGCAGAGCTGCATGGCCCCCCTGACACCCTGCCAGCTGCTCAGAGGCAGGATCTGTGGGGCCTGGAGGCAGCAGGATCTGTGGGGCCTGGAGGCAGCAGGATGAGGCACTCTGAGAGGGTGGAGCTGCCTGCAGTCACTGTAATTGTATGGTCTAAGTTTCCAGCTATGTATCTATTTTAACTGATAGAGCTGAGCCCTCCAGATATGGCTTGACATGTGGAAGCACTCTGCACCTTGTGCTCTGCACAAAAAGCACACACCTGGGGCCACACAATGGGCAGAAATGTGAGGCAAAGCTAACAGTATTGATTTTTAAATGGTGTTTTATTAGCTTATCTTATCAGCACAGTTAATATTAAAAAAAAAAGACAAACATATATAACACTTTGACCTTTGCTATCTGAAATAATATTTACTTTTACTCTTTACACACATGACCTATCAGCTGCGAATGGTTCACACCAACTGTGAAAAAACAAAGTAATTAAAAAAACCCCAAACCTGCTTTGACCTCACTAGAACTTTTAGAGGTCAAAGGTAGGACCTGAATAGTGAATTTGCAAGTGATGGAAAGAGAAGTATAATGCAATAAAGGGCACATTGAAGAAAAAAAAAATGAATAGTATAAAGCAGCTGACTCCCTCCTTCAGAAGCAGAGAAATGAGTTCCAAGACAAATGCCACCCCATTTGTGGCTACGGGCATAGCATTTTCCCTTCCTAGGGGAATTCCTCATTTTTGAGGGTGTCTTCTTTGCAAAGAAGAGCAGAGGTAGGCCTAGAAAGTAAAATATCCATCAGTAGAAAAACCAAAGAGAACTCTCCAAGGATGGCAAGACTCTCGTGTTGATGGCTGTGCTGCAACTGCTTATGGGCACCCATGACAACAAACATGGGAACAACCTTATCAGCTTCAAAATTGCCTTCTCTTGCTGTGCTGGTAATTATTGCTTGCTTATCAAAAATTAGAAAGATACAGGGACAGCAGAGCTAACAGATGGGTCTCAGAAAGCAAAGGTTAGGACAATGCAGGCACCAAGAGATGAAGGCAGAGGTCTGCTACCGATAGACTGTAGAAAAAGTTCCCAACACACAAAGGCACCTGTGATGACCCACGCTTAAGGGGAAGGAAGCACCAAAGGAAGCACCTAAGATTGTCACAGCACTGGCCTGAGAGTCTGGAGCCTGCACCTATTTTTGGAAGCAAATGGAAGGGTTTGTGGCTGTTTCCAATAAAAGAGATGCAGTGGAAGAAGCTGCTCAGGGAGGTTGTGAAGTCTCCATCACAGCAGGTCTTTAAGGACTGAGAGCAGCCCTTTTTTGAGAACAACACTCACTAACAGAGCTTTGCTTTGGGTAGGGCTGGGCTTGGTTCAGGAGCATCTCACCCAGGGCAGTGACACCAGGAGGCTGGAGACAGGAGCTTGCTGAGCTACACTGGAGCAAAGGCACTCCAACGAGCCATCCAGATGAGAAGTGCCATTCTCATAATGAGTTTTCTCTAAGGAAAGATCTCCCCTACTCCAAAGAAGCTGTATTCATACTCACCAAGGCGTGATCAAACTTAAAAGTACTGATGTAGTATGCTGGGATGTCAGCTGCAGCCAAAGGCTCAGAAATCTGAGCGACAATTCCACATTCATCTGTGGGGAAATAAAAAATCAAATGTTGTCTGGAGAGGCTTGCAAAAGCCTCAGAGCTCACCAGCTCCACGCCTACATATGGAGAATTTTGTCTTCACAAACTTCAATCAGAAGGAATCTTTGTAGTAAAATGCAGATAATTCTTTCTCACAGAATCAAGTTTTTGGGCCACAACAATACATTGCACATTTAGTTTTATTACCTTCTTTTTGCTACAGAGACATGCACATTCTCCAAAGGCACAGAACCATTAGAACACTAATGATGTAGAGGTCCAAAGAAAGGCACTGAACCATGTTCAAGAAGAAAGCACAAAGCCCAGCCCCATATATCCTTAACATCCATTTTTCCCTGTTATTAAACACTTGGCCCTGCAACACTGAAAGAGGAGATGCTGACCCACTAGTCAGCCTGGACACATGGTTCCTAGGCTGCAGCCTACCATGGCCCCTCAAACAGGATTTCACACCAATTTCACCACAGAATCATCACAGAATGTTAAGGGGTTGGAATGGGCCTCAAAGGTCCTCTGATCCCAACCTCCCATGCCATGGGAGGGACACCTCCTACTAAATCAGGCTGCTCAAAGCCTTATCCAGCCTGGCTTTGTACACTGCCAGGGTTGGGACATCCACAGCCTCCCTGGGCAACCTGTGCCGGAGTCTCACCACCCTCACAGGAAAGAATTTCTTCCTAATATCTGACCTAAATTTTCCCTCTTTCCATTTATACCCATCCCCCCTTGTCCTGTCACTCCAGTTCCTGATGCAGAGTCCCTCTCTGGCTTCCCTGTAGCCCGTTCAGACCCTGGGAGGTGCTGGGAGCTCTCCACACAACCTTCTCCTCTCCAGGCTGCCCTGCCCCAGCTCTCTCAGCCTGTCTCCAGAGGGGAGGTGCTCCAGTCCTCTCATCAACTGCATGGCCCCCTCAGGACTTGTTCCAACAGCTCCATGTCCTTCTTACGTTGGGACACCAGAACTGTGCACAGGACTCCAGCTGGGGTCTGACAAGAGCAGAGCAGAAAAGCAGAATCACCTCCTTCAACCTGCTGACCACACTCCTTTGGATGCAGCCTGGGATTCAACTGGCCACCTGGGTTATTTGCTTGACTTTCTTTTTAAATGAAATTTAAATAGCTCATCTGTCTTGTTTGCTCCTAAGGAAATTTCCTGAAATCTTAAATTAAGGAAATTTGAACTTGATTTTAAATCAACATATATAAACATAAAATATTTAGGGGCCTGGTAAATGTCCTGATGTGCCATCAATGACATACCATGACATTTCAACATATTTGCCTCAAAGATGCACAAAGAGAAAGTACACAAAAATTTCCTTCTTGCTGCTTTTGGTGGTCTGATATAGAAGTTGCAATTAAAGACAAAAATTGGCCCAATGTTTTTCAGAAATGTTCTTGAAGCTTGTGTTTTGTAACTGGTTCAGAGCCCACAGGAAGGAGCCATTTCATTTCCTGAAGATCAGGGCTTTGTTGCAGTATTCAGATCAGACCCTTAAAATTGCAGGGGACATAGAAATAACAAGAACACTCCTGCAGACATGAAGCATTTGCTCTGTGCTACTTAGAACCAATATTCTTCTGAGTAAACATGTGCAGGACTGGATGTGAAACATATCTGTGAACATGACTTCCACTTGGACTGTTACAAATCTATAAAAAGCCTACTAGAATCACAGAATTACCCAAGCAGTGCACTGGAGTATGGCAGTGCTTTCTGACCACCGATTTCAGTAATAAACAATGAATTTCCATATCATCTTTTAGTCCAGTTTCTCTCTTTAACCAGAGCTCCAGCTGTAGCCACCTCCAAAGTCCAGCAGACAAATGCAATGTGGCTGGAAGTGTTAAGCATGTAGCACTTTCAGGAGTATATTCAGAAATCAAATTTAATAGGAACCAGGCTTCTATTTGAAAATCTCAGCTCACAAAGTCATGTTAAGCTGCTGGCTCTTACAAAGCATCAGCCTCAGATGGATTTTTCCACGCCCCTTGAAAGCCCTAAGGTGACTGCCTGCACACCAACTGATCCTCCAAATGTTACTTACCAAAGCCAAGAGGCTGCCCACCGATCCGCACCATCTTCCAGAGTTCACCAGATGCACTTGTAAACAACAAATTATTAGGAAATCTGTAAAATAAAAAGGAACACCAAACACAGCAATTAAAACACAGCAGTGTGTCAGATTCTGCCTGTGGGGGATCTGCTCTTCCTGCATCCTTGAGATGTTTGAAGCCAACAATAATGGGGCAGTAGCTCGAGGGAACTGGGAAAGCTCAAGGTGGGGCAGATGCACCTCCCTGACCCTCCAGTATCCTATGGCAAATCAGCATCTGCTGCTGGAGGTGGGCACAGGTACCCAGAGAGGCACGAGGAAAAAGATTTCTAAGCAACAGCTGTGTCCCAGCTTTACAAATGTTGAGACTGTGAAGGTTTGATTTGAGCTGCATTTGGAAACTCCATAGGATGGAATATGTTTCCATACATGCTCTCAGGACTGTGAATGGTAACCATTGGATTTGTGTCTGTGCACCATCAGTGCTTTTTTCCATACCATCCTGGGAGGTCCCTGGGACCACTGCAGAGGTCTCTATTTCTTAGCAGGGGAAAGGAGACCAGAGGCTAAGAGAGTTGCCCAAGGTCAAGCAGGCAGCCTGTGAGAGAGAAGAATTGGCCCCCCAGATTTCCCACACCCCAGGCTGAAGCTCCAGCCCCCTGGCTCCTCTTAAGACAGACAAAGGTTTACTCCAATAAGGTCAAAGCAACTTTCAAGAGGGCAATTTATTAATTTGAAAAACAAGTCCCTGGGGCAGGGGACTTGCCCCCAAGAACTAAACCCAAACTGCACTGTATGTCAAAAGCAAATCTAAGCACTGCTGAGTACAGCATCCCTCTAGCCTCCAGACATGAGCCTCCCGTGCTGCACAGCTGCAGGAGCACAGACACACACAGAGGCTGACTGCTCACCAGCTGACTCCTTCCTTGCTACACAAACAAGTCATGGGCTCCTGTTGCACAGTGATGACTCAGGACATTATCATCATAACAAGACTCTGAACCAAGCCCATCCACGTGTAAAAGCAAAGCAGGAGGACTGTATCACTGACATCCCCATCCTGATTCTGGCCTTTTTAGCAGGAAAACTTCAAATACCTACATCAGGTTTTCCTTTTGAATTTTGCTCTTAGAAGCACAGTAATGAAAAACAGAGTAAAAATGCCAAAATCACTTTGCTCCAGTATTCCTTTTTTGAAAGTGAGATAACACTACATCACATTGATTTGTGATTTCATTGAGGGCTTGGACAGACCAGTCCAAAATTTAGACACTGGAACTAAAATGCCAGATTTTTACTCAGGAAAAGTGACTGGGTGTACAGGCCCATGACACCCATAAAAAGACGGTCCAAATAATTAACAAGAGGATCTAAGCTGCTTCCTGCTCCTTTGAGACCATCCCTTTTTTTTAAGGTCTAGGTTACTCTAAGACCAAAGCTCACCTCTGCTGTGTCTGGACATCCATGACCAGGGAGATGTAACCCTCAATGAGAGAAAAGGAGAAAAAGCGAATATGTCCCGAGTCTTCATTGCCCACCACTGAGTCTTTTACTCTGAAGAAAGAGAAGAAAATGACATTAACTGCAGCCAGAAAGGCACAAAAAAGGGTTTTTAAAGCAGATATAGCCAGTGAAACCAGAAATGTTCTTACACTGACTTAAGGAAGTGACACTGAGTCCTGTTGTACTATACTGATTTTTTTATTTTGCAGGTGGAAAACTATCCTGTCCTCACAACTGACAAAACTCTCCATCCCTGCCTCAAGGTCCCCTCACAAAAGGCTGTGGGCCAGGAGCCACAGGCACCAAGGGGCAGCAATCCAGCCAGCTGTCCATGCTCTGGCCCTGTGTGGATATGTAGCACACTGACAACATAGCTACTCTCACCTTCACTCCTAAAACACTCAGCTTTCCCAAGCCAGCAGATATCTTTGGGCACCCTCAATCAGCTGTTTGACTTCCACCTGTCAGGACAACCCTCTTGAGCCTGTGAAACCTCCCTCCCTCAGTGCAGAGCCCTGGAGCAGCACAAGGCCACAGCAGATCCCTGGGCACCCCAGAGGAGCAGTGGGAATCTGTGCCTGCACACACTGGGCACACCTCTCCTGGGAGCCCCTGTCCCTGCAGGACCTACCCATTGGAGTAAAACATGACATCCATTAGCAGCGTAGCAACAGTGGGAAGGGTATCTGGATCCAGGCTGGTGACGCAGAACATATTACTTGGACTGGAGAGAGGATGAATGACAGGCCTCTGAACTGAAAGAGACACACACAACTATGAAGTCACATCTGCAGCAGGCTCCTGTCCCATCAGCTGCGTTATCCATGCACTGGCAACAGTCACAGAGAAAGCTGACAGTATTTGTAAGGCAGTGCCTCATTGCTGAAGCCCTGCTGGCTCTCAGACAGGGATGAAGGATAATCTGCTCCTGTGCTGGTCTCCCTAAGGTATAGGGTGGTATTACCCTGAATACCCTGCCCAGCTCTCAGTCTGAGGGGTTTTCAGGGCATTGGGTGAATCCACATGAGATTAGGGGCAAGCTATAGGAGGTGCCAAGAGAAATTGAAAAGTGGAGAAAAATGCAGGCTTCCACCATTAAAAGGCAGGGCTATGGAAGGCATTTCTCCAGCTGTGGTTGTTGGCAGTCCATCCTGTTTTCCCTCTTTTCTGGGGACCTATTTTGCCATAATATCTTGAAACATTAAAAACCACATAGCAGTTTGTTTAACAGATTGCAGCCAGTGGCTGAGAAGCAGCCAGCATTTAGGCATGCAGCCTAATAGTGCAACACAGCACTTAGGCATGCAACCAATGGAGCAATACAGCAAACTGCATACCGGTGCATTATCAACATGTGTTTCACTGTGCCCTTTCTTGATGCTTTTTTTTCTTTAAGACTCATTTTCTTAAACAAGGTGATGATTAGCTCTTGAGTGATGAAACTGAGTGGCATTTCATAATAACTGACCCCTGCTTTGTCTGGTTATGGGCAAAAAACTACACATGTCTATAGGTAAACATATGTATATAAGTTGCTCCTTTTCCTGATTGTGCCCTTTGGCTTGATACTTGTTCCTCTAGCCTGCAAGTATCTTAAGGTTCTGTACAGCCCTGGACTCATTGTGGCCTCGATCCTCACTGGCAATGAAGTGTGAAAGTTGAACAACAATCTTCTCTGTGCATCACTGCAATACTTAAACAAGCTTTTAGAGAAGCCATTTTCCTTTGGAATGTTGACGTGTGGAAATATGGGCTACAGACATTATTTTTGCACCTGCAAAAATGCTGTGCACTATACTTTAACCTTCTGTCCTACAAAAGGCATATCTTCTTTAGAAAAACTAGCATTAAAAGGCCAAAATTCAGCCAACCTTACTAGCACTGCTCAGAAAGTTAGGAACCTACTCAAATCCTTGGTTGTACTGGGATAGGCTTGTAAGATTATAATCTTACAACCCAAATGTTAAAGGAAGCTAGGAGGCAGGACTTCCACCCCATGTGTCAGGGAGACCAAACCCCTGGCAAGCTGAGCCTGTGCAGGTCCTTACCTAGTTTTGGTTTGACAAATCCATTTGTTACCCCAAAGTCATCGGCAGCCACTGTCTCCCCATTCACTACTCTGAGGATGGTGAACTCGGCAGCCAGCGTGTGCATCACAAAGGGCAGGTCTCGCTCACGCACCTGAAGGTGACAACAGGATTATCTGCTGATGGTGTGCCCCACAAATGACACAACACTGCAGTGGAGGATACATACTTCTAGTGCACAGCAAAGTGGACACGACTCCTGTTTGAGCCACTGGATAGTTATCATTTAGGTGTATCTTAAGAGAAGCACACTTGGTGATACCACTGTGAGTATCAGTAGGATTAAGCACCAGAGTGCTTTTATGACTGTAAAAAGAATGGGGAGATTTCTAAGCTGAAGATGCTTCATCTCTTTTCCAGCATTCCTCAACAACTCAGCACTGCCTGTTCTTCAGTCTTATTTCCTCAGGAAATGAGGCTACACCTTGTGTGCATGCACACACATGTATGTGTGAGACAGAAAGACAGTTTGTCTGTCTACACCCAAAACAACTTCGGAGCCTCTTGGGCATCACCAGCCAACCTGACAGCAGACACTATGTTCCTCTAACTTTCAGAAAACCAATGTCTGAGTGATGGTGGGAAGTGCTACCAGTATCTCCATTTCATGAGAGACTGTAGTGTGGGCTCAGCACTCTCATTAGACACCAGACAACCTATGAAAACATATGCTTCATCCCATGGCAAAAGCTCCTGAGATGCCAGAGAGCCTAACTACAAGGAACAGAGCTCTGGAGAAAGCAGATTTTGGTGCTTCTGCCACTCCCAGAAAACTTGTTCCCAGAACTGCCCAACAGAACTTTCATCTGGTGACAATAACTCTGCCTGGTCCCCTCACGTCCTCTTACCAGGATGAAGTCCGTCTGATAGGTGGAGAGCATAAACACTGAGATGTTTTGGTCAGCTAGAGGTGCTATGACTGACTTGGCAATTTTGGTCACTCCGATGGGCTGGGAGCTGGAGAAACCACCTCCACCAGACACCACGTTGAGGGCAAGCCATGTTGCATCAGCCACGCTCAAGTGTTCCGAGGAAGGAAGCTCTGCAGAGACACAAGGGGAGGACAGAGATTTGTTTTAGAGGCAGAGAGGGCCAGGTCCACTATGTGCCAGTTTGTGCTTAGCACATGTCCAAGGAGTGAGATGAGCCCCCTTATCCCAACCTCCTGGGCTTCCCATGCTGCTCTACAGGCTCATACTGTGACACTCCTTCATGTGTGGATTGCATCAATTTCCATGGCAGGATTCACACAGATAGTCAAGGACAACACTGAGAACTGCAGGAGACTCAGCAATTCATTTGGATGCCACTGATTAGTTCTGTTGACCTTCCCAAGTGGAAAAAACCTGTGGTGGTTGTCCTGGTTACAAAAGGAGAGTGCCAACGTGGGTGTAAACAAACGGTGTATTCTATTCCCCTCTACATCACTGCTGACAAACTGTTCATTACAGGTCGTTTGCAGGAGCTGCCCATCCCACACCTGACAGCCCAGGCTACAAGCTAGGTGTTAAATTAGAAAAGGGAGAAGAGGCAAACCCTTTGAGGGTAGTGTTTCTTCTTCACATCAGTGACTCAGCTGTGATAACTCCCCTCGGGGAAGCACCAGCACAGTCACATCCATCCTGAAGGGGGTAATTTCTGCTAATGGGCCATAATGGGCACCACCAGAATAGGAGCTGTAACTTCTACCATTAAGAACTCCAAAAATATCCTGACTCACACTATTACATCATTCCATTGTGAACACCCCCCCTCCCCACCCCGGGGTAGGTCCTGAGCATTCCTACCTGAACCAGAGTGTATATAATCCCAACACTACCACCACCACTGGACAGATCCAGAGGAGGACCAGAACTTCCACAGGAACACAGCTTTTGAGTGCAACCATCACTTCAACAGGACTGCAATCAGCACCCTGACCAACAGGGTGCCAGTCTGTACTCTGACTTGGTTCCACTCTTCCGTGTATCGTTGCATTTATTGCAGTATTTCTATTAAATTGTAACTCCAACCTGAAATCTCTCTCAAGGTAATCCTATGGGGATTCTCCCACTGGTTTACTTTCAAAGCAGCACAGTGGTCTTGGACTTAAATCTCTACCATACAATTTCTCCAAACATTTTACTCAAGCTGTTCTGGTCTCTTTTGTTTCTGTTTTCCCACTCTAATATAAACCCAAATTTTGTACTCCTGGACTGGAGATGGAGGTTGACAGAGCAGCCTGGGCACTATCCCTAGCCTTTGAAGATGCAGAGCAGGCACTCTATACGTCTGTGGGCTCCTGCCTCTACAGCATAAAAGCCACACAGCTCTGCAAGGGAGGGACAGTGTAACATACATACTAGGGATTACAAAGTAAGCACATACTAAGATAATGCAAATTACTTTGGAAATGGAAAACACTAAGAATAATCCCATTCCACTTGCTTCTAATCTGTTGTGGTTAAGTAGTTAAAAATCTGCAGCTGAAACAATAAATACAAATTATTAACTGTATTATAAAACCCTTAATGTATTAACAGCCTAGAAAACTAGATGCAAACTCTGGAATGAAGGCATACACTGCTCTAGGATTCTCTGGATTTTTGATTTTTGTTTGGCAAATTATAGAAACAAACAGTTCAGATCCAGACTAACAAATGCATAATCCCAGCTAAATCTACTTGGTGTAAGGAACCTGATCTCAGATGCAGATCCATCCAGCAAGGACACAGCAGGCGTGCCAGGGGAGGCCTACACACAGCTCAGAGGTGAGATGCAGCCCCGGAGTCCAAAAGCATAAACCCCAGCATCACTCCTCCTGCAATCAGCACTCTGGCACTTCAGGCAAGTGTTTGCATGTCTTCATGTCCACACACTCCTCCATGCAGCATCCTTTCTTTCTCCTTCAACGAGACCTTTGGGAGTTGTTTCTGTACAGCCCCAGACACCGTGTAATAAATTCCTAACCTCACCCTCCCCGAATCCTCAGGCACCACTTCCCTGAGACACTGGCAGCACTGAAACCCCAAAATGATCTGAATAACAAACACGTTTTGCTCTCTTCAATAACCTCAATTGTGTGTAGCACGAAAACAACCCTGAGCATACACACTGCAAACAGTGGGGGCACTGAGGGTTCTGCTTCTACATTTTGATGTTTAGCTTCATAAGCCGATGTGTTTTTTTTAATAATCAGAGCTTACATGGAATGAAAACTAGACACCAGGGAGAGGGGATAAGTTTGTGCATTAATCAACAGCATGTTATGTCAGAGAGACCTGTGCAAGTTCCTTGAAGCAAATTATTGCAGCAAAATACCATTTTCTCATCTACCATCCCTTTGCATCAGAAAAGCACCCCCAAACCCAAGCTTCCTTCATCACCTGGCATGGAGAAGCTACAGCTCAAAGCAACTGCTGCTGAGCTACACATGTTTCAGGGCCCTGTTCTCACCAGCTGATCCCACCTGCAGTGGGCACATCCCAGGTGTGCCCAAGTCCACTAATGACTCACTACTAGCACTGAGATCACAGCCCACTTCCTGCTCTAGAAACAGAGACAGATTATAATCCTGCTCTGTACAGGTGATAAGGATTGCAAATCATTAAATACCAGTTTAAACACAATTTTGGGCCAGGGATGTGATGGAAGATGCAGTATTTTGTGGTAGACAGAGGCATTATCCCATTTCACTCCAGCAGCAGATGTGCTGGATGAGCTGCCCCAAGAAGACCCCATCAAGCTCCTCCTCAGGGGGAAGGAAGGCTGATTTGCTCAATGCACTTGTAATTACTCAGAAGTGTTAATAATTTCTGGGTTTATGTGTTTAACAGGCCCTATGAAGTGTGACAAGGGCCACTGCATTTGCTTAAGTAACCTGCTTCTCCTATTTCAATTAACTTGGAAAAATATATAGGAAGTGATTGAAATACCAAGTTTGGACACCATTTCTACTAGGCAGCCAGATAGAAAAGTACAGCCCAAATTTCAATGAAACAAACCCAGGCTGAAGGCTCAACAGACTCATCTAAATAGCATTAAATAAGCCACCTGGGATGGTGCTTTGCCCAGGAAGCTGTTGAATGCTGTAAACCCAAAGAGAGCCAAAACCACTGGTTGTAACATTAGCACAGACTCAGTTAGGCAGAATAAGGTAATAAATAAAGAGCAAAATGAGGAATTGCACACATTCCAGTACCAACTCACCACCACCACCACTTTCCCCACAGGAAAACAGAGCTCCAGGCCCGCACAGTTTCAGCATTGCCACATCCCTTGTCCTTCCATTGGGCAGAAATCTCTCTGCTGGGCTCTCAAGATCCTCTTGCAACTGCTATATCTGAGTGCAGTCACTCTCATTTCTGATCATGGGGGACATCTCAACTCTGGATGAGAAAGACCTCTAAAAGGTCAGAGGTTTGGGCATTGTTTGTTACAATCAGAGTTTTTGTTTTAACCTTTCATTGGGAGGAAGCCTTAAGATTTTTCTGGTTTTGCTGTGTAAGGCTTTGCAGAGTTGCTGGCAGAAGGCACCAGGAGCAGTTCAGCTGCCTGTAGGCTCCACAACCATCATTTGCTGCCCAACATGACAACTACCACAGCCTGGAGGAGCAGGCTTCCAGACTCAAGCTGTCACTCCATCCATGGTCTCTGGCATGGAACACCACCAGCTTCAACAAGATGTGATCATTGTGATAGCCCAGGATGGTTTTCCCAGGCAATGCAATGCTGGGTACCAAGTGCTGGTGGGCTCCAAAAGCCTGTGGGGCTGCTTTCCATTGGCACAGGTATCAAACTAATGCCAGTCCCTGTGCAAACCAAACCCAGCCAACATGGCAAATAACATTTAGGGTGTGAGTAACTACTTGTTCACAGCACAGGTGATTTACAAGGTATGGAGTCTGTCCAGAGCCTTACTGGCCCATCTGGCAGCCCCAGCTGAAGTAGAGCAGCCTCCCTAGCACATCATCCTGGAATGTGAGGTGGTGAGTATCATACTGGCCATAATTGGCTCCTGAGCTCCAATAATCAATACCATTTCCAAGGAGGACAACAAACATTGGCTGAAACCCAAATACAATTGAACTGCTGCCACTGGAGCACTATGCAATGCTGTAGGTACTGTGAGCTGCTGCTCCATGTGACACTCCTAAAATATCCTTGGGAGGATGCTGGGATGATGATGAGATTCCAGCTCATGGTCTTTGTAAGCAGCCAAGGAAGTCACAGAAAGCAGGGAAGGAAGATGTCCTAGTTTACAATGCTGACCAAAGAGTCAGTCTGACAGTGCCAAGTCTGCACAACATTAGAAAAACATTCTTTCTGCCTATATTTTCTACCCTGAAGACCCTTCAGTTTCAAATACCCCACGCAGCAGGAGGCACAGCACTGGGAGAGAGCCCTACCTCTTCAAAAGAACACTGGAAAATGTGCAAAACACTCTAAGAATGGGCAACACCACCAAAACTTTTTCCTTTTCTGTACCCAGTTTAAATGGGTTCACACTTCCCATGAAAAGCTTATAGCCAAGGGGGAAATAACTGGAAAATGCATGGTTCCACAGAACTGCATTTCACCTACCCACGCTGATAGCTGGGTGAGTCCTGTACAACATGCTGCTAATTCCCCTCCCGCAACAAAGACACCCTATGAGCTGTTTTCTGTGGACTCTTCTAACTTTACTGCAATCAGACACCTTTCAGCTTCCAAATGAAACTGTATATAAATAATTGATTTATCATAGTGCTTGGAGAGAAATGAAGACCCTCAGCTGGTTTCCTCCTTTGCTGTGGTATGTTGGATCATCTCCTATGCACTCATCTTCACTCAGTACACAAATTTTTACATTATAGTGGACTGCTCTGAGAGATGTGCTACTCCTTGGTTTCTTCTGGTACTCTGAATAAACCAATTGCTCATTTGATTAATCATTATGAGACTTATGTTTACAGCCACAGTTAACTCCAAGTATTAAAAAATAAATGAAATTAAAAAAGTATTGTGGACTTTCTCACCAGCATTCCGGCTTTAGAAACTTTACATTTCACCTTTCAGAGTTTAGAAACTTATTTCACCTTTCAGAGTTTCCCTCTGCAAAAATGGCAGGTAGAATCTGGCTTGCATTAAAAAGATAGAGAAAAAGGCTCCTGCAATAACAGGACCCCAACTGTAAGTCATGAAAAATATAAGTGGTGCCAACTGCAAAAGTCATGATAAACTGAGAGAGCTGTCGCCCAATGCCACCAAGTGGCAACAGTTTATGTGTACATATATATATTTAATAGGATCTTTACATCTGTTAAAGGGTTCTCTTCCCACTCCCCACACTGCTCTGCAGTTTGAAAATCCCATTTTAAGATGAAGTGAGGGATTATCTGAGGTTGTAAAGCCTGATCCAAAGCCTAGGCATCCTATCTGACTTCTCTGTCAGCAGCACCACGCAGGAGGAGCTGGAGAGGCCATGGGGTGCAGGTGGGTGCTGCCACGCCCCAACCACCAGCAGGGAGCTGGGATGCCCAGGCCCACTGCCAGCACCCAATTGGTGTGTTTCCCCTGACACCTGCATAAAACACACATTTGACCTGGATATTTCTGCTCAGGAAACATTTCAGGAAACTTCTATTCTTGCAGGCACTGTGGAAACTGGCCACATGAGCTCAAAATCCCGAGGGGAGAGTGGGTGGACGACAACACCTGAATCTCGTTTCTTTTGAGAAATCAGGCAAAGCGACTATTCCTTCAATGTTGTGAAATCGAGTACTCTGTTTCTCACTTCCATAAAGCTGCATGAAAGGGGTTAAAGCAGGATAAAGATATTTATTTATCAGTTTTTATAGTGTGCTAAAATCCAGAAAGAACTCTAAAGCTGGTCCAATGGCTAGCTTTGTGTGTTCTGGTCCTTATAGCTCTGGAAGTACAGAAATTTTTCTGGCAGAATGCTTTGCTCTGCTGCATGGAGAAGCCAGTGATCCAGCACTGTGCTTCCTCCCCAGGAGCCAGGACAGGGCAGCAAAAACATCCTGGGGATGTTACACTGCAAATCATGACTTTTCAGAGGATGCAAATAGCTTCTCTTTTGGCCTCAGAACACAGGCTGCCAGCTTTACACTTAATAACTGAGAGCAAACATTTTTGCTGCCACATAAATACTAAGCAAGATCCTGTGGGCCGTTTGCAGCAGAGAGAGTGGCTGCAGGCAGAAAGTACTTGGTGTGAGTTTGATCTGAGTGCCACAGAGCACTCCCACACCAAGGCATTTATCTAAGCACAAGAGCCAAGCAAGATGAAAGCTCGTCACTAAGCTTTGAGCTGGGGAACATGATTATTAGGTGCAAAAAGTTGTTGCTTATGTGCATAGGAGGAGGAAGAAAATCCCACAGCTCCGATCCAGCTGGAATCATCTCACAACAAGCTTGAGATCATCCTGGGGAGAAGTCAGCACACCCGTGACCAAGCAGCTTTTGCTATTTTTTCCATTTATGCTAACAGTTTTCCCAGCTGTCACCTTCCTCAGAGGACAATACTGGAGGTGATCAGAGAATCAGGGAATGGTTTGGGTGGGAAGGGACTTTTACAAGCCATGGAGTGCAACCTTCCTGCAATGGGTAGGGATGTCTTCAACTACAGCAGTTTGCTCCAAGCCCTGTCCAACCAAACCTTGAATGTGTCCAGGGATGGGGCATCCACCACCTCTCTGGGCAACCAGAGGCTGTGCCAGAGGCAGGGACAGAAGTTATCCCTGCAGACATGACTTGAGATGTGAGAAGTGCAGTGCCTCTAGCACCGCATCTCTGCCTGCAGCGTGCTGGGGCACAGCTCAGGCTCACACACATGAGGCAGCAGCGAGACATCCAGTGCATGGCAGGGATTTTAAAAGCTCCACATGTTCATTAGATAACAGGTGCTACCAGCAAATGTGACAGCAGGTCTCCAGGATCACAGCAACAGGGAGAGACGACAAGGGAGTCCTCTGAGCCCTTTACTGGAGGGAAAGACAAACACATTCTTTACTTTATAAAAATTAGTAGACTCAAACTTTAATTTCTATGTCTTTTCTTCCTCTTTGTGCATCTCAGATTTGCTCTTGATGCACGTGGGCATCTGCCTGGGCATCTCTGCGGGACTGGATCCACAGCCAGGGAACCTTGCCACCTCTAACTGTATGCTTCTGTGCTTCTGACACTTTCTCCTAACAGAGCATGCAAAACTGAGAGGGGTTTTTCATTCCAAATATCCTCAACAGGGAAGCTGTGAAACCTGTCATCTCATTTTCCTATTTAGGTATTATCCCACTCACACAACTGTCAAAAGAACATTGTTAAGTTCATAAACTCACAGCCTCTGCAGTGAAGAAGTAACATCTTGATGTTTTATATATCTGGCCTCAATGTTTCTGTGCCTCAGCTTCCTACCCTTAAAGTGGGTACAAACCCCCTATTTCTTCTAAACCTTGCTCTCAAGAACCAGCTGACCTGTTCAGTGGAGGTTTATATACATCTCACAACTGCAGCACTTCACAGCTAATGCAAAGCAGCATGGAAAATTCCTGCACAAAGATTTGAATGTCTAAAAGCCGGTTAGAATGGGAAGGACTGGGAAGTTTTGTTCTGACCTCTCTGAGCATCTTTGCTTTGTCTCTGAGAGAGGAAGCTGCTTGTGCTAGTGCTATTCCAGGGATAATCAGGTAGGTTTGAAAAGCAAAGGTCTCTTAATTTCCACTACCAAGACCACAAAAGACAGACAAACAGAAAAGAAAGAAAATGAAAACAAGAAGTAAGAAAACAAGAATGCACTCTAGGGAAAAGCAAGCACCCTGAGCCTGCCAAAGTGCCACTCTGTGAGCTCTGAGCAGCTGTCTCAGAGCATCCAGTACAGACCAGCTCTCCCCAAGCCCACACCTCCTAGGAGTTCCCAAAGCAATTTCAAGCAGTGCATCTTCCCTCACTTCTTGCATGACATTTATCTTGTACTAGTCCTTGCCTGCTGTTACAGATTTTCTTTCAATTTATGGAGTAATTAACTCTAAAGGCTATTTATGGATTTACACTAGAATGAGTGAACATACCCAGTGCAATTTTCTCATGTTGTCCTGATGATTCAGTACAAGCTCTACCCAGTACAATAACCAGTTTGAATTTTCAGCTATTCATGTGAATGGGACAAATTACATACACAGGGAATTACACATGTGACTCTGGGTCCTATGTCCATTTAATGGAAATCACTGTTACTAGTCACACACAAGGGAGTCCTCTAAGCCCATTACTGCAGAGAAATGATAAACACATTCATCCCACTTTCATTTTATAAAATTAGTAGGCTCAAAAATCTGATTCAAAGAGCACTGAGGTCATCCAGGGCATTTTTTCAAGCCCTGATCTCAAAGAGAGAAAAATTATTCCTAACTAGACACATCAAGGGATTCAGTACTTGGTATTTACAGCCACCTCAGGAGCTACAGCAGACACTGTATCAGCTCAGCCATTTTCACTGAAGGTTCACTGTCCATGTAAACAATCTGCAGGGACAAGTGAATATTCTGAAACAGATGGAAACTTTTTATGTAAAGTACCTATATCTCCTAAACTGTCCCATCCACTATCCCCCAGATCACAACTATTTCTGCAGCCACTATGATCCAGCAGCTCCCAAGCAAGGCCTTTATAAAAAAATTTAGGGAAAGGAAACTACACTGCTGTAAAGCTTCTCCACTGTTATACATCTGCCCACATATCTGCATGAGATAGGAAAGTCTGACAGGAAAGCACTGGAGATGTCACGTTCAAAGATGGAGAGTCTGTATTTTTGCCACTAATGGTACAAAGACATCTCAGGCACAAGCTCTGTGCCCTGGGATGATGGAGGAGGACAGTATGGCATTGCTTCTCTTTACTGATCTGGGAACACAGGCACCACTTTCTCAGCAGATGCTAAAGGATCCTCACCTCTGCTAGCATGGACATACAGCCTTCATAAATTTTGAGGAATGTGATGAGGTAGATCCTGAGGTGTGGCACTGCCCTAGAAAGTTTAGTAGCTAGTCTGCTAAAAGCAGCAGAAGTGGGAATGTATTTATGCCAGTTCCAGAGCTGGCAAAGGAGCATGTGCTGATTAAAATTATTTTTTCTGCTCAGCATGTCTTCAGCTATATTTGTACAGAGCAGAGATGATGCCATGTGGCTGACTGGTCTATTTACACCTCTGGAGTCCCCTGCTCATCCCCATCCCCGTGTCCCAGTTAAGGGTGCAGACATGAATTTGGGCTAATTCCAGCAATCCAATATGCCTGGCACACCACTGGGACTGGACAAACCAGTGATTTTTACTGAATATAAGCTGTTCAGGATCTCTCTACTGCCTGAATACAGGCAAGCAGAGGAAACTGAGCCCATTTCTGGAGAAGAGCTAAAATACAGTCAATGTTATTGTTGGTGCCTGTTGAGAAAGCAAAAAGCAGCAATAGCCAGATTAATACTCTCTGCTGCTCGCTGACTCTAAGAAGCAGAGGCAAGAAATGTGCTGCGTTCATAAATGCACCATTTCTATGCAGCCTTTCTCTCTTTCTTCCAGACTTTTTTATATTCCTTGCCCAGCTGGCTTCTGGCTTGATGTTTAAGTAGAGCTGCAGGTTGTTTCAGACAGAGACAATCCACGTGCAGAAATGCTGGGGCAGTGGCAATGGCTGCAAATGAATGCTGTGAGTCCATCACAATCGTCTGGCCTCAGAAGATGTGACTTACCTGTCTCACTCTGTCACTAGCTTGTGAGGTGATCTTGAGCGTATCACATCCTCTCCCATAACTGTGTCTCCCTTTCACATTAAAAATTCAGTTGCCAGAGTCCTTCTCTCTTGCACTAAATAAGTATGTGAAATATTGGCATCACAGAACATTGTGGCTCCTGGGTGTTACAGTAATACCACCAAAATAAGATTCAGGAGGTGTGATCTGGCCAGCCACCCTTGTGTACTTGAACAAAACAGCTCTGCTTTACCTGTGTGCTGGTATTTCCATTTCATGCTGTTTTCCCAAAGCCTCCTGTGTCTGCAGAGCCATCCCCAGCAGTGCCTGTGACTGTGAGGTGAGGGGTGTCCATGCCTCTCCTATCCCTCTAAAGTGGGAAAACCAGCAATGGCTGCAGAAATTCAAGCAGCTACTTTTTCTTCATTAGGCTCCAACCTAAACCCAAAACAAGTGACTCCTTTGGTCTTCATCTGGACAGCAGCTGGATTAAAGAAAAGCCAGAATTTCCCAAGGGGAAAAGAATGTGTTTGCAATGCAAGTTTCCCTTGCAGGAGAAATATATTCAGGCATGTGAAACACAATGTATTTCCTTTCAAATCAGCACATATTCCTTCAAACTTCAGCTCCCCCACCTTCAAGCAAAGAATTAGCATCCCTGTGTTGACTTGACAAAGAGCTGAACAACAATCACCAAGTGCTGCACTGCTATAGGCAGAGGCCAGAAACACCACCTAGAACCTCTGCCTGTCCTGCACTAACCTCATACCCAAGCAGTGGCATGTTCTTCCACACATCTACCAGACCTGCTGCAGCTGAAGCTGCTTCACCAGAGGCACCCAGTACAAATCTCTGAAGACTCACAAGAACTCCTGTGCTCGTTCCCTTCCCTTCCCTGGCTCAAGTATTTAGTATCTGATGAGTGTATGCATGGGGTTTTGCAGGGATTTTGCTGCTATCGTAATTTTCTCCTGGCCTTGTGGAAGCCTTCCAGACTGCCTGTGGTGCTTCACCTGGGACTGACATGAAGCTTACAGCAAGCAGAAAAGTCAGGTGGAGCTGTGTCCTGGGTGGGTACACAAGACTGCTGTTCCTGGGAGTGCTGCTGCAGTTCTGTGTACAGCCTGGGTCATGTCCAGAACCACAGGCAGGACTCAGGCAGGGAAATGAATAGGAAATGCCATTTTTAACAGTCATTAACTTTACATGAAAACATCATGTTTTGCTAAATGCCTGCCTACCCTTGCTGCAGTTAAAGGATGTAGAGGAGAAGACTTCCCTCCTGGAGATGTTCTGGATACACTACACTCACCACACCGAGTCAGACCAGAGGCAGTTCCAATAGTGTCCAATGACAGATGTCTATTTCAGGTCCATTTCTCAGGTGTTCCCATCTTGCTCTGAGACTACAGAATGGATCCACAGCATCACTCAAATAAAGACATCAGTTTAAAAGGGACTTTCAGGACAGCGCAGACATATTTGCCTGTCTATGGACAAATCTAAGAGAAATCTGGGAGTGCTGGCTGCCCAACCCATTACCACCACAAGAATTACACCTGTTGTCTTCCTGTCATCTGAGCCCATCATCATAAAAAACTGAGACCCTTCCAAACTGCCAGCTGTGCAGGCCAGCTGAGCTCTGATGTGTTCCCATCCCCTGACACTGCCAGGCACACAGGTGACCTGGAGTGGTGCTGGGAAAAGGATTCACAGCGGCTCAGTTTCCAATTTGTGAGATGTCTTTCTACTCCCCTTTTCCTACTCTGTCTGTGAATTTGTGGATGGACAGAGGGGATATTCAGTAGTGTTTGAACTGGGAAAATCTTTCCTTGGCTGGGAAGTGCCAAACTATTCCTGAGGTGTCATCAATCTGCCATTTCTGGAAAGCCAAGCATACAGGTGTCAGGTAGCCAAGCTGCAAACACTCACTCAGCCAGATCCCCCTTTTCTACAGATGGAGTCCTTAAAGCAGTGGCTGAGTCACTCCAGCCAGCACCCCTTCAATGGCATGGTGTGAGAGATGCTAGGGGAGCGAACCTTCCCCTCCTGCCAAAGCAACAGCTCTGCCAGAGGGACAGGACCTACCAGCCAGCCTGGAAAGAGTCAAGGACTGCAAATAATGCCAATGACTCCCTCTCCCATCTCATCCTGGTTACATGCCACCTTAGAGCTGTCCTTTCCCTCTGACTTAGCCTGCAGCATTTCCTCCAAAGGGATCTGAGGCATGGGCAACTTATCTGAGAAGGGGATGCTTTTCTGGAGGGAGATAGGTGTCACATTTTTCAAAATCTGCTTATGATTCAGGAGTAGACAACCACTACTCATCTCTACTTACATGCACACACCACCTGCAGACAAGACTGCCTCCAGAAATGGGATTGCAAGGCTCATCCTGCCCCTGCTCTGGAGGGGTTCATCCAGGGTGCAGCCTTGCCAGCACCTGAGGGGTGCTCCCTTTAGCCCTGTCCTGCTCTCCACCAGTGCTGCCACACCAGCCTTACTTTAGGTAAGAAAAACAGCCACTCATTTTATTTAAAAATATGAAAACCAGTCTTCCAGGTAAACTGAACCAGTGCATACAAGCTGGAGAGAGGAATGAATGCAGATGAGGTTTTTTTTTAACCTCACCTCCTCCCACCAGTGCAGGGAGTTGGTAACATTACATCATCCCACACCCCCGCCCCTCAGATCAAACCCTGCAAAGGCACAGCTTCTGCTGAGGCTGCTGGAAGCAATAGCCAGGAAAATTAACTCTCTGCTGTGCAGGATGCACTTCCCAGTGGCCAGTAGAGACCCAGTGCTGGATTTTGTGGTCAGCTGTTACAGACAGGGATGTCTGAATCCTCAGAGATGTGCAAACCCAGCAACCTCTGCCTCCAAGTATTTATCTAGCTGAACAAGTATTTTTATAACTGGACAAAGAGTCTGAGTTGCTCCCAGTCTGTCTCAAGTGCAGGACTAAAGATGGGCAAAGAAGCTGCCTGATACCTCAAGGACTAGGCTAACAGTTTTGATAGAGGGACACAATATGACTGAGCAGGATTATCAGTTTCCACCCACAGACTTCAATTACACAGAATTGGGTACTGTTAGTGTCAATTTCCTCGAGCCCCACGTGGCCTTACAGAGCAGCCGCAGGCTGAGGCAGAGGCACAGGCATCTTATGGAGCGCAACACAAAAGCTTTTCTTTGCAGGAAATTAAAAAGCAAGGAAACAAACATCAGCACTTGCGCAAGCCCTAGACTGGCTCAGACGGAAAATTACCTTGAGACTGTTTGTGTTCCAGATCAATGGATCAGCTGCAGTGCAGGGCAATTAGCACCTTGAAATTATTCAGCAAGACAAGGGGTGGGAATTTTAAGGGAGATGGTGAGTGAAGGGTGAGAGCAAGTAGGAATAACAATAAATTTTTCTGGGTAGAAAAGTCAATGCCTGGTGCTGGCTGAGCCCGAGCTACAGTGTGAGTGCTGGCTGTTGGATGCTTTTGCAACCAGGCAAATGGGGGACAGGTAGAGCTGGAGGGGCTGAGACTCCATGCTGGGAATGGGTATATGGCCTGAACATGGAAAGCAGAGCACACTTTTTCTGTCTACAAGTAAGGATATCTCCCTAGTTACACTATAAGCCTATTTTCTGCTCTACCTAGCACTCCAAGCAAGGCAAAAGCACTCTGTAAACAGATCCTCCCTGTGTGAGGTGGGAGGGCACAGGGTACAAGCTGGCCACTCAACACTACTGGCAGGCATCAGCTTGCTTAGGGCTGCATCCAGGTCTGTTACTAAGCTCAGGAGCAGCTCCCTTCAGAGGAGTGAGCATCCTCACAGGGGCTGGCTGGGTGGCTGTCTCCAGCCATGGTCTTCAACAGCACACGTACCTTTGTCATTTGGGAGGTTATGAAGGTATTCCGACCACTGTTGGGAACAGGAAGATCTCATTCTTTCCTATGTGCTGACATAGTGCTCACATACATGCAGCATGCCATACTGCTGCTCTCAGAGGAGGAGAGAGGGAGGGAAGCAGGGATGATGGTGGCTAGCTCCAGTGTTACCTCTTTCACAGTTGTTCTTTACATAAAACACATCTCCAAACATCCAAGAGAAATGAGACACTGCTCAGATGGGCCTTGTTACCCAATTACAGGGATAAACAGGAATCCCCTTCTCTTCATGTCCTGGGGAAGCACATGTGGCCTTTGCCATTGGACATGGGGGCTTTCTCCACTGTTCCTGAACATGAACCCCTAACACAGTCAGATATCAGAGACACAGCTAGGATTAAAGCAACTACATGAGAAAACCCTGCTCCTTTCCAACAGGTCTCCATGCTTCTATTATTAATCCAGGAAGAAAAGCATCTCTACCCAAACAGTTTTCTATTATTCAATTTTCTATTATTATTATGTCTGCATCTAATCTGAGACCAAGGCAAGCTACTGCAAAACTGTTTGAGGCACTGATGCTCTTAACACTTTGAAATCACGCTAATCTGATAAGGCACTGAGAGAATTATGCAAGTAAACAAAGCTGGAGCTGATAAAGACCATGAGAGATAGAGCACACCAGGTATTTAGTGCTGGGAAGGGGGCAAGGCAGGAGCAATGCCCAGCACAGCTCCCCACAGCCTAGTGCCAGAGCTGCGGCAAGGTCTGCATGGCATGGGAGGGAAGGGAATGGAAGGGAGCCTGCCCCAGCCGCTGAGCACTGCAGCCCATGACAAGGAACATTACACAGCAGGATGCGAGTGCTGCTGCTCACAGCTAGAATCTGAATATTAACATTTCATCACAGCGCTTCCTTCACCAGGATACAGAGAGATGGAGGTGGAGCACAGGCTAGAAACCACGGATAAAACCAACCAGGATAGAAGAGTTAGCTACAAATGAAGCAAACAGGACACAGAAGAGTTTCTTCTTGCCTCTACATAGTTGGATGAGGCTTGGCAAAACCTGAGTCCTTTCTGCATTGCCTATAAATAACACTGCTGTTCCTGAGACAGCCAGGCTTTTGAGTAATCCAGTGCTAAGTGCCATCAAAACAGCAGCATTAGTGGTAGTTAGAAATTAGATGCTTTCAATACCAGGCAGTGTACTTTGGAAACAGCCAGTTCACCCAAACAGGGTTATGGTAGCTCAGGATTTTGAATCTTTATTTCCACCCTGAGATCAGTGCAAACAGTCTTGGAAGAAGCAGGCACAAAATTCATTTATATCAAGATGGTTCTGAAATGGAAATGTATTTTTCCCATTTCCCCAGAACAGCCAAGATAAACACAAATATGGAAAGGGACTGACACTGGAAAGCAGGAGCCTCCTTTGGAATGAAAAACATGACCCCCTTCCCTCCAAATTATCATAACTTTGAAATTAAGGGACTTTCAGGAAAAGATAAGGGAAAGGAATAACAGTTCCTTACTAGTCTATATAGCAAGGCAAACAAACACCAGCAGCAGCAGCAAGAACAGCAGCAGCACCCAGCGCCAGCCTCCTCCGGGCTGCAGAGACAAGGGCCCTTTCCCTTGGGTGCAGTTCCGGGCACGGCCGGCAGGGGCGCTGGCGGCTCCCGGCGGGCGGGGCGGGTGCGATGGTTCCCCCGCGCCGGCAGGGGGCGCTGTGGCGCGGGCTCGGGCATTTCTCTCCCGGTTACAATGGCAGAGGCAGCCAGCAGAAGGGATGGANCAAGGGGGAAGGGGCTCAGGGATCCCGGGGTTCCCCTGAGACACTGGGGAAGCTGGTGAAAGTCCTTTGTTCGGTGAGGTGGGGTGTCAATACGGTTCCTGTGCAATGGCTGCTCTTACGAGCAGAGCTGCATTCACAGTAGAAGAAAGAGAGAAGACAGAACCCCGCAATGGTGGGGAACTCTCCCCACAACGACCGCAGCCTGTCTCCCCTATGAACGCTGAGAGAACAAGAGCGGGCTCGGAGCTGCATCCAGCCCCGTTTCCCTGCCCAATTCTTGCCCTGTCTCTGCCCTTCCACGGGAAACCCCCAGCTAAGAGGG
This sequence comes from Hippolais icterina, assembly GCA_013400075.1. Classification (NCBI taxonomy): domain Eukaryota; kingdom Metazoa; phylum Chordata; class Aves; order Passeriformes; family Sylviidae; genus Hippolais; species Hippolais icterina. The sequence continues at coordinate 174,998 of VWYN01021953.1, read as the reverse complement.
CAGCCAGCCACACCCTTCCCAGGGAAACTTTTTTGTCTCTCCGAAATACCTGGTTGTTGTTGTCTCTTAGCAGCAGCAACAACAACAACAAAGGGAGAAAATTCTCTAAGAGAAGGAAATAAAAGGAAAACTCCTAAACCTCAAAACAGACCTCGAACAAGAACTTCACTGGATAGATGAAGATAGCCTGTGAAAGCAGTTTTGTTCAGGAGAATGGGAGTGGTAAACCTGACACCTTATTTGTGGAAAATTAGAGATAAAACCAAAATCTAAGAAGGAAACCAGAATGATTTAAGTGGGAAACCTCCTAAATGGAAGAAGCAGTTGGGTTGTGGTGGTCTACTAGAACACAAACATGTAACGTAGCTGTGTGCATCACCAGACACGCTCCTCTAGAGAACACGTAAGCACACAGCTATGCTCTCTCCTCCTGATCAGCCCCATTTTCAGCAAGTAGCTGGCTGGTAGGACAGACAAATTGTCTTCAGGCCACACACGTGAGTTGGCATTAGAAACATTTGTCCCCTTTTTGACCCCAGCAAATTGGTTTGATCTGTAACCCACAACAGAGGTTTTTTGGCACTGTTGCTGGAAGGTCAGGGAAGAATCACAGAAGAGCAAGTCCCAGGCACAGAGCACTCACAGAGCATAATCCATCAGCTGCTTCTGCCAGGAATTTGCTATGTTTTGAATTCAAAGAATCTCTTTCAAAACCAAAAAACCCACTCAGGCATTCATGCCAAGATGGCAAGCTGGCAGCCCAGAGTTGGTGGAACAGCACAGGGAAGATCCCATGTTCAGACAGGGCAGCCAGCCTCACAGAGATGCTCAGCTACAAGAGCTCTGAGGAGCTCTTGAGAGAGGAGATAGGGAGTGGGATGGGATGGGGTGAGATGGAAAAGGCAGATTCATGCATGAAGAGAAACACTCTCTGAGAAGGGCTCTGCTCCTGCCTGGCATTGCTGGGCAGCCTATCAGCACTCCTGCCTGGAGCAGGACAAAGTGGCCACAGAGCTGATGGGGAGCTAAGAACCATTCCCTGGTGACTCCCTTCTCCCTCTGAGGATCGTGTAAGACATTTCAAAACTTGGACCCTTCTTCCATGAGGAGCCAGTGAACTGATGATTTCTGGCACTTCAATTCTATTGAAGGATTCAGTAGGAGAGTCCAGGACATGTACCAGAAGACAGGAGGTTCAGCCAAGAGGACAACTTTGGTCCTGAGCCATTATGAAACAGATCAGGTGATGTTGAGGAATGAGAGACAACTACATGAGAAAGAGCCGTGAATATCAACAGTATAGGGAAAAACACACCAGATGATGCTACCAAATGCACGTTCTCTTCAAGATCTCCCAGGTAAACTCACGTATACATGTTGGATATCCAAGAAGATGCTGTGGGAGAAGGCGGAGGAGAGCTACAGGAATGGGTTTTCAAACAAGAGGAGAGCACCAAACTGGAAGAGATAGCACTTAAGAGTTTCCAGCAGTGGTATTTCTAAAGACTTAATTCCCAAATGTCTGAAGAAAATGAATACGGGGGCCAGGAGCTTCCCCTTGCACAAGGTAGGCATGTATTTAGAGAAGAGCTGGGTTGTATATTCCCCACTGGAAACAAACCATGGCATTCTGTTTTTCAGTGCTCAGGTTTAAAAAAAATCTCCCAAACATGACACTTCATCTCACTAGGCAGTAAGTACCAGGGGATTTTATCATTACAATTACTTCATCACCGGATCAGCTCTCCTGCAGCTTCACACCCCATGGTGAAGGACCGCCTTTCCTGGGAAAGGATAATCCCCACAGGATAAGAGCATTTCAGAGAGTAGGCACACACCTCCCAGTCTTCTCCAAGCACACTATTGAACAGACACAAGTGACAATACAAGAAATAAGTATGATGGTGATTTTCCCTGGATGGATAACAACATCTCCTCCTCTCTGGAGGCCCACCTCCAGGCTGTGCTGGATATAAACAACCAGGTGCTCCTCTGGCCATGGTGGGTGAAACATCATCACTCACCCACTCACATTCTGGCACGTGAATAAACTTTCCTGCAGTTTATGTTTCTCAGTAACCCTGCAGTAGTAGTCATGGTGACAAAACTGGGGTCCTTGGCAACACAGCAATGATGCTGCAAATCTATGATGACTAATCCTAAAGGCTTAATTTACAGAAATAATTTAAATGCCTAAAGATATGCAGGTCACTGCAGGGGGTGATTTAATGGCTATGGTATATTTGGTGGTGAAATTGTTGTACAGGAGGAACAGCCAGGGCATCTTCTGGCCATAAAATTACTTGGATTTTTAATGCAAGATGTAGACTAAAGACATTTAAATGAAAGCACAGTTTAAACATAGGCACAATAACAAACCCACCCAGCTGATTTCCAGTCAAAGAGCTGGTCAGAGCTCACAGATGAAACACTGTTTTAAACAACAATCTCACACAACAATATCACTGATGCAGTACTTCCTGGTTTATTTGCACCTTTTCAAGATGTTAATGAATGCTTTCCTCAACACATCTTGCCCATAAGCAAATAAAACCATGATGCAGCAGAGCCAACTCCCCAGACTGGCCCCATTAAAAGCACACTGAGGACCTCCAGTGCAAGCTTTCCAAGGACAGCCAATGGTCTGGCATCTGCTCCATGCTGGCTGCCCCTGTGCATTTCCCACAGGGGAGCATGTGCAGGACAGTGGATCTTGTTCCCTATTGAATGTTTCAGACCTCCAGCTTTTTCCTGGCACTAAAAGATTTATGGTCATGTCTTCAATTAATATGCTGCTGTTGTCACCAAGGGAAGTGCACCAAAGTGAGTGTATTGCTCTAACTGTGCTTGGCTGGACCAGCAAGGCAGCAGTAAATCCACTGCCTCTTTTTTCCACCGCTTTTCCATTTTTCTTCTCTAACTGTCTGCCACCTGTGATCCAAAACACATGGAAATGGAGAGTAATTTCTATTAACACACACCTCAGCAAAAAGCTTTTGTATGGATTCTCTCTCTGTCCTTATACAAATAAAGGAATAAGCACTCTACACCGCATCTTACCCCACAGAAAGCAGATCATGCTGCCCTGAGTCTGTGGAGTCCTAAATCTGTATCCCAGAGTGCTAACCAATTATCACTCAGCTAATTTGCTGTGGTTTTGAGTAAGCATCCACATCACTCAACAGCTACCAGAGACAAGCATCAACAGACAACCAGGTTGAAACACCTGATCACACATGACACGATTTCTATGTTCTGATCCACTGCCTTCACCCAGTACCCACTGCTCTTCCTACATAGGCATCTTCCAGCAGAAAGGCTTCCTGCATGTGACCAGGAGCTAGGATGTGAAGCACACTCATGTGACAGAAAGTGGCCTGCTTCAGTTAAAAGCAAGCAGACAAAAAAACTTGTGCGATAAAATCTTAGTTCTACTTACAAGGATTTACCCCTTATTTAAACCTGACACAACGTAACTGCCCTTGTCATTGCAGCTGACATACAGCCAATGCACATACAAAGCACCAGTGGCTCCCTTCATTAGTTTGCCAACGTTTCTGTTCCTGCAGAAGAAATCAAGTTTAACTAGGAGTTAGATGCACTCCCGCTTCATTCTGTTGCTGTAATAAAGCAATAGCAACAACAACAACTACAAGAGATACTAAGGACTTCTGCACCTTCAAGAAAAAAACATGTCACTTGATGTACATAATGCTTGTGTGGATGCAATCGAAATATGCTTCTTGCGTAAATTCATGCAAAACAAATACTCCTAAAGTCTTGAAGATAGACTAAACCTTTGCTCGTCTGAAAAACAAAACTCCTTGCTGGTCCCATTTGGGGACTGAAACAGTGATTCTGGAGGGCTTGGACAGTTCTCTCCTCACCTGTTAAGCCTGCAATGGAGCTATTAGTCTCCTTGACCGTTGTTCATTAACAAGATGCATCTACTATAGTAACAAACCTGAATATAGATTTATGCCATTGCACAGTCTTAGTGCTTAGGTACAGAACAGTACCATGACTTCTCAATAATGAAGAAAAGAAATGGCAATGCTTTACATCAATTACAGCACAAGATGGGAGTCTAAACCCCGCTTTCTGAATCCCTGTGTGAAGTTGCTTCAACCACAGCTTAGCTTCATCTCTGGTGATAACATGTCTAGTACCCTCCCCCAGCACTATCATGAGGCTTTAATTAAAGCACTCACTCAATTCTGTGATACATCGTAGTATTATCTACAATACTGTAAAACTCTGTACAGAAGGAAATCCTGTATAAAAAGGTTATTTTGCTCATGGATTTTTCAGCCAGCACTATTTATACTTCTGTTGTCCAAATCAAGAAACCTTGCTGGGTCCCTATCAGTGGTGCAGCTCATTGCTGATGTCTGGGTCACCTCCCTGCTGCTCCTCCTTGGGTCACTTTCAGCAGCCTGTCATGTTCCCTTGTGTCAAGGAGACCACAGCTGTCATACCCACCACCCTGTGTTGGACATCATAGCTGATGCCTTCTTCCCTCCCCAGAGAGGCTGCCACTTGTCCTGAAGACCAAGGCACTTCCATTTTGGCCCTCAAGACCGAGGCACTTCCATTGTGCAGCACTGCTCAGCCTGGGCTGCCCACTCTGCCTTTGGAAATGGTACTCCAGGTTCTGCACAGCCACGTCAATGTGCTTCAGAGAGGAAGGGCAAACCATGGTCTGCATCACTCCGGGGCCAGCTATGGGTACCTTGGGGTGCCCACTTCTGCAGTTGTAGCTGGACTGAGCATTTGGGCATGATGGCAGGTCCTGTTGGCAGTTCAAGGGGAGGCTAAATGATGGAAAAGGCAAGGTACTTTTAGCTGCAGCTCAGCTACAGGAGAACAACTTCTTGTAAAACACTACCTATGAAGCTGTCAAGTTTTCAATGTCTGCTGCAAAATCTAATCCCTGCTACACTTTACGCTCAGCTTCTCCTGAAACCCAGTGTCTGCCATAGACATTTAAAGCTTAGCTGAACAAAGCATTAGGGGAGAGGCTCTGTGGACCAATGGCATGGTCAGTGGGGTGTGTAGAGAGGTGACCTGAAGAGAGATTTACCATTTCTAAAACTCCAGTTAAAAGAAAGAAATCAACAGTGGACAAGAAGAGGGATAAAAGACAGAACGGTTTGCTGTGCTACCTAGGGGACTTGTAAACTCAACATCTGCAGAAGGGGTTGAATCCAGAACCAGAAACCCTGGGATGATGCTAGTTAAATGCTTCAATGAATTGGAAGTTATCTTCCAGTATATTTTTAGTTGGCACCAACAGACATTACATAATGGCTATTATATAACAGCACTACAGCTACAAATACTGTCTTTTGTGCTTTTCATTTGGTTGTTTTTCTTTCTCTCACCCTCTTTTTCTTCAAGATCTTTTCCTTAGTGGAGGATTGATTAATAAATGCACTTTCCATCAAATAAGGCAGGCAAATCCTTAAGAGAAAAAACAAATGGAGTAAAAATATTGCTACTAAGCCTGTGAGCGCTTCTCTCTTGCCCAACCTCAAACAGAATTAACTATTCCCAGAATAGAAATTCCACTAAGGCTTCTCTGTAGTTTAAAGGGACAGGCTGTGATTCTGTGCAGACACTAAATTTCTCAATACTGTTTTTCCTCTATCTCACAGTGATAGTTCAGAAGACAAAAATATGAGGGTGGGGGAGAAGCACTACGTAAGAGATGCTGAGGAAAAACTGAAGGATTTTTTTTATCTGCTGGTAAGATCACTGCCTGTTGGTTCTCCTTTAAAATCTTCTTTGGCATATTTTTATCTTTTCTTCTTAACAGCCATACTGGCAGAGCAACAAAGACTTTTGCTTCCAGACTATGTGCTACATAAAAAAGAGAAGAAAGTTTCCAGAAGCTAGAAATATTTCCTTTCCTACACTTCCTATCTCTGAACCTAAAGACTGCCAAAGCAGGCACACTGCCTCTGAATGCAGAAATGAAATCAGTTCAGTGGCACACCACAAGCTCCCATATCACGTCGCCCTATGAGCTTAGGCAAGGGCCCTCTGTGCTTCTGTAATCCCAGCACAGAGCTTTCCTGACAAACACAGCACTCCCAGGATTTCTGCCTTTCTCTTGCTGGTCCTCTAAAACAAATGAGCTGATTCCAGGAAGTGCAAGAGACATAATCTGAAAAATAATCTCTTCTTTGCTAGCAAGCTGCTCCCTCCTTCTGCTGTTCCTCTTTCACCTCCCTAAACCTGGAAATGCCACTCATGCTCTCCTGACCTATAAACAAACCAAACCCTGGACTACCTGGATGGGAAGGCAGCGTGCTGTGCGCTTCACTGGTGTCACACACAGGAACAAAAACAACCCTGGGAGAGTGGGGAAAGAAAAAACACAAACAAATACAGCTACTTGGAGAGCACTGTGTCAGCTCAGGGAGAGACTTCTTGGCTTTAAAAGCCATTGCAGCACATAGCAGATCCCACTACCAACAGCAGAGCTCTGAAGGCAGCAGTTTCAGCCCAGTGTGGAAGCACAGCCTGGCAGGGCTGCTCCTGTGAACATGAGCAAAAACTCAAGAAAGCAGGACAAAGAGGAAGCAAAGATATGAAAATGAATTAGCTGGCATGACCGTGCTAGGTCTGGGCTAAAGTAGTGCAGTTAGAGGAGAAGGAATAGCTTACAAAAACTTACTGAATGTACTAAGATACATTATTACATGGGGAATACTGCCTTGTTTTGTGGACTTCTGCCACCTAGCTATTATGATCTTCAACAATTAACCTCAGGAAGAGGAAATTTGCTGAAAAAGCTGGCTTGAGAATTTGTTTTGAGCTGTGAAGGCATGAATGAAAGGACTTCTTCCGCAAGTAGTCCATGCTAACCACAAAGAATACAGTCCATTTGTCATTCAGGACTGAAAATATTAAGAGAAACAAGTGTCAAAAGCAGTAGGTTTACTTGCATTTGTCATAGATTTCTCCTCAATACAAACCACTTAGGGATTTTACAATAACTGATCACTTGTAGCACTGAAAAACAGCAAACACACAACTGAGACAAAAGTTCACGGTTCTCAGGAGAAAGACTCCTAGTTCATTTCAAAGCTCCTCCCTGCCGAGCCTCCAGCCCCAGGTGCTTGGGATAAAGGCCCCTGATAAGGCAGCAGTGGTGTTACTGCTGAGTGCCCTTCTCAAGATCAAAGCTCTGCAGGCAAACATGGCACAACTGCTAAATCCCCTGTTAATGAACCCTTCGACATGGCTGTACTTAGATAGCAGTAGCTTCCTCCTGCATGTATGCAAAGCAGGGGGAAAAGGCATCCTCAGGAATCCACAGCTGAACAGATGGAGGGGCACTGTTTATCCAACATGGACTGCAGTTGCTGCTGCAGCACTAGTGCCAGAGTCGCAGCAAACAGCCTGTCCCCAGGCAGCGCAGCCACAATGGGAGCGCGCCTGGGGGTTTTCCTGCCTGGGGGAAAGAAAAGGATCTTTAATTTAAAAGGAAGGGAGCAGCACACAGACTGTGTGAACTTGTGAAAGTCAGGTTTCACTCTGATAAACTCAAATTTTGGCCAAGGAAAACCGGATGGACTTTGCAAGGTCATCTCAGTGGACCCAAACATGCATTCCCATTCCCACCCGGCCTCTCTGCACATACCTTTTCGACAGCCTGACATACCAAACCTCTCTCCTGGGAGAGCAGCAGGGTTATCCCTCATAGCCTTGAGGCATAATGCACTGAGGTTCAGTTCCATGGTGTTTCTGAGTTCTTTGGTTTCTTACTTTTAAGAGACTTCCAGGGAAGTGCATACAACGGGACTGTGAAGAATCCTACTAACCAGCTGCATGTCCAAGCACGAGCCTCTGCAAACATGCTGCTGCTGCTGTGCAAAAAAAAAAAAGCCAACTCCACTGTAAAGATTGTTCCATTGGATTTAAGATGGAATTAAACATATTTAACTCATGTAAGTAGTATGTATTAAATTTAAGAATAAAATAAAAAGTCTCAGATCAGCAAAATGTGAACCATTAATCAAACAGACACTCTGAAAGACTTCACTGTGAAATCTCTAGTGATTAGCTATGGGCCCTCAGCCAAGGAGGCCTGTGAGCTCTGTTTCACTGACATGTATTTTTAAACAACCTCCAGCAAAGAGGAGCTCCATTTGGGGCACAGAATACCAGCTTTGGGGGCTGGGACCAGCATCTGCCACAGATCATCTTGCAAAGCATCTCACTGGATCCCAGTTCTCCATCTAAAAGACGATGCCCTGCTCCTAATTCCTGCCTAGTTTTTACAACAGGATCTGCAGGGCATAACCACCTCCTTCCTACACTCACATAATGCACTGCTGTCCCTGTTTAGTGATGAGAGCTGTGTACATCTGTAATATACACCATGCAGACAAAAAAACCCCCACAGCTGAAAGACCTTCAGGTAAAATACAGCCAGTCTATGGCAGTTAGCCCTATCACTCCCAATTGTATTTAATGCATTATCTGAAACCACCCAGCAATAGAGAGCCTGCAGCCTCTTTAATAGCCTATTGATTACATGAATTGCACAATCCGTGATGCAAACTGCTAGAAGCATCTCTCAAACTGCATTAACATCACCTGCAACTCCAGGTATGCCGAAATCTGCCTGGGCTACGTAAGGAGAGCTGACATTTCGTCAATCTAGTGGCCCCTGCCTACTTGTGCTGAGCCCAATATGTATTGACTTCTGTGTTTGCAAATTGCCCGGAATGCTCCAGAGACAAGAGTTTACACTGGTAACAAACACAGAATTAAGCTGACAGATTTAAAAGATAAGTAAAATTATGCTTTCCATTCAAATTAGGGGGAATAAATGATTATTTATAAGCAAAGAACTTCTCCCACAGAGTGTTTACTCTATCCTGGAATGCATCAAGAGGTATCTGCATTACCGCAAATCCTCATCAACAGAAATGCAAATGTTTAGAAAGAGGGAGAAACGGAGGAACAAGCTGATCTTTTCCTTCCAACCCAAACCATTTCCATTCTATAATGGAAAATAACACCAGTTAAAAAGTTTTTCAGATTGGTCTGTATGGAAGAAAATGGGCAAGCAGTGCTCATCTAAACTCAACCAAAGCAGTAGCCACTTAAAAGGTGTAAAAGCCCTGCAGCATGGGGGCCAGGACAGGGGCCCTGATGAAGTAGGCTGCCCAGTGTTGGGCCCAGTGGGAGCCCAGTGAACCAATCACTGCTTGGCTGGGAGCAAACTCACTCTTCTGTTCTGTCAGAGCCACCACCTCCCTCCCTGACAGTGACCCCACAGTCACCTCTGCAGCCTCTTGAGATCCTCAAGCAGAAGAAGGCACAGCCCAAAGGATGGCTGCAAGGGCCAATTCTTGAGCCAGAAGCACCACTATGGCTTGGCTTCTACTTGCCCACCCTGCAGGACATACCAGATGCAGAAAAGAAAACCCTGCAGAGAAAGGTGAGGTGATAATTATAACAAAAAAAAAAAAAAAAAAGAAAAAAAAAAAGAAAAGAAAAAAAAAAAACAAGCAGAAGAGTAGCATGAAGACGTTCAGCATGCCTCACCAACTGAGAATGGGTTGATATAACATGCAGTTTGGTTTCAAATGCTTGCACGACCTAAGTTTTTCCTGATCACTTGCACCAAATGGAGCAGAAACAGCCGTACTCCAAAGGGTCCTGCACTTGTTTCCAAGAGGTGTTTCTTGCCCCTAGGAGTTTACATTTCCATCTAATCCAGAGAGACCGTGGATATAAGCAGAAACACATTCTGGCTGCTTTCAGTGCATGAGAAGCAAAGGAGAGCAAAGAAGATAAGTAGAAACAAGAATAGTTTAAATTCATTTCTGCAGACATAATCCAAGAAGTGCGAAGTGGAACTTCACTGTGCATTGCAGGCAATCAAAAGCAAAAGTCAGTCCCATGACAGGGCTTAGCAGAAACTCAGCACAAGCTCTCAGGCAAAGAAACAAAACAGACATCTTCAGAATAAACACAAGTTCTGAAAAATTGTCTGAGAGAGATGATGGATGTCCCCAAAACAGGCTTACCAAGGTGATGCAGACTAACACCCTGCTCCCCAGCTTTACCCTCTCCTTCCCAGCTGGTCAGTCTATGGGCAGGCAGGCATACAGCTTGTCAGGGACTGAAATGGTTCATGCCTTTGTTATGAAGGAGTTTTGCCAATTGTAGCAAAAATTGTATGAAGATGCTACAATTACAGAAGCCTCCTTGAAGATGCCTGACTGGAACTTTGGACTGTAATTTATGCCACCTAGATAAGATAAAGAGGACACTATTGTTTAATCATCTCAGGTCTAGAGAGAAAAAAAAAAAAAGGCTGAGGGCAAGGAATGCATCCACAAAAAAGCCAAACCCAGCAGCTGCACTGAGAATCATCTCTGGCTGGGTTTGTGGTGGGGGAGACCACAGCCCAGAGCCTCCCTCTGAAATGAAGCGGGGAGAAGGAGGCTTTGGGTGTGTGGGGTAACCTCTGGTCAGAGGCACTGAATACCCATCCTCCCTTACACAAACTGGCCCAGCTGTGGAACCCCTAACCCCACAGGCCACATCCATAGGACATTCAAGAGAGGCAGATGAGGGGGTGTCATAATCCAAAGACCCCCCCAAAGTATTCCCCAGACTCATTCCTGAGGCTTTGCACCACAGGATTTCAAGTGGTGCAAAATGATGCAAACAGATCCAGTCTGCTGCAAGGGACTGGCCCCGCCCTGGGGGTTGTACCAGGCATTCCCACCGGGCCTCAATATACACTAATCCATCGGGGTCTGTGCTTTTTGGGGGACCTTCACCACCAAGAAGACCAGCTGGATCGGATCAATGGAACATTGTTAGAATCCATGGATTGGTGATATATTCTTTATTCTGTCTCTTTTTCTGTGCCCCCACCTCTTTTCTACTTCTTTCCCTTCCTTTTCTACTTCTTTCTCTTCCTTTTTCTCTCTTCCTCTCTCTCTCATATTTACTATTAAATAAACCCCTTTATTTAATTTAATATTAAATAAAAATACTACTGACCTTGGCATATGGTCTTGTTTGCACCTTAATTTGGGCAGAGGCATTTCTAATAACTTTAAAACTGGATCATGACACAGCCCCAGCAGCAACCTCACACCTCAAAATGCCTTCAGCTTAGATTCTTGCCTTCAGGCTTGTCCTCCCCAACTCTGTTCCCAAAGTGCTGACTTGACACAGCTAACATCTAATTTGTAAGAATTAGAACTGGACCTCCAAATCTTGGGTCCTAGAAATCAAAGGATGGATAATTTTTTCAGCTCTGCTGTGCCCCACTGTTGTTGTGAAATGCCATGGGACAGGATGGTATGAAAGAAAGCATAGAAGAGAATATCTCGCAGAACAAAGCTGTTGTGTTTCTACAGGACTCGTATGACCTCTCCCTTAAAGTAAACAAATCCAGACCTCTGAACCAGACACAGTTAGAGATGACTCTCCACTCCCAGAACCCCCAACTGATCCTAAAGATGAAAGAGAGCAAGAAAACACTAAAGATGGGGTTGTTGCAGCCCAATCTCTCCCAAGTGTGGCATAGACGGTCCTTCAAACACATAAAAGCAATCTGCACTTGAGTTAATCGTCAATAAACTACTTATTTGTTTACTAAGCTTTAATAACTTCTGTATATGTGCTCTTGATGAAAAGGGTGATCCTTCTCCATATAGCTGGACATTACTCGTACATTTTCTCCACAGGGTCAGTTTACTGCATATCCTATGACAGCCTGTAATTTAGGAGCTATTACCTATGCTTGTAAAGCAACACAGCCATCATCAGTCAGGGATCATGCTGCACAGTATGGTCAGTCCCCAGTGGAACGGCTCATCCTGCAATGCTGCAAACCAGGTGAAGCGCTAATGCATGTGCCCAGCCCCTCAATGAAGGTTAAAGACCCATTTAGCACCTGGTGCTGAAAATGGTGGCTCCTTGTCAACTCACAAATCATCATCCTGCAGCCTGCTTTATTCAACCACTCTGGCTTGGTAGCTGAGGAATTATTTTACACATAAAAATGTTTAAAGTGATGCAATATTGAGTGCTCTGCAGGTGGGAGGCTGCCAAACAGAGGTTGTCACAGGCAGGGACACAATCCAATTTATCATGAAACTGGTATTTCTATTCCTGCCATTTGCTTTATTTAGTCACCAGCTTCCCACAGTGGGAAGGACAGGGTTGTCTGCAGCCCCAGCCACATTCACCACTGAGCCAGGTGCCACCCCAGTGCCAGAGCTCTGGGAACTGTAAAAGAGCTCAAAGCAGCAGCCTGTAATGATGCAACTGAATGCCTCATGAGGCACATACAAGAGGAGGCAAATTAGCACAGGCAAACCGAGTTTTTTAATAACCACAGGTGCTTTCAGTAATAGCTAAACAAAATGCTCAGACACGAAACCAGTACAACTACCATCTTGGGCACTGAAAACTGCTGAAAAACTGCAATTGTATCAGAACTTCATGGCCTGCTGCACATGCTGCTGCTTCAGAGCCAGCCCATCCTCCTGCCACATGCACTGCAAATGTAGCTGGCCTTTTCCACTGCCCTGAGCTGATCTGAATGAAAGACATTGTTTGTTGTCGGGCAGGTACTTGCTGCCTTGAGTGTCCTCCTGGGCAGTGCAAAGAGCAAGTGCTCTAGGTGGCTGGTTTCTGCTTACCCACAAACCCAACACCCACCAGCCTGTTCCTCCTTCTTCTCTTCCCTCCTCCCACCTCTCCACCCCAGTCACCCTCTACTACAGCTCAAACTGCATCATCTCCTCCTATTCTCCTTGTTGCTATGTCCATCTTTACTCTTTTTTGTCTCTTCTTGTCTTCTCCACTGATCCTGTACCCTGTATCTGTCCCCTCACCCAACCAGCCTGTCTGTATCTCCATCACTGCCGCTCTCACAGATTTGACCCCTACAATCTCAAACTATTTATACCTTTACTCTGCTTCTTCCTCTGAAGAGGTACGGTAACACCAGGGTCAGAAATCTGAACACACCCAAGGATCTCTGCTCCCACCTGCACCATTGAGGCTTCCCCCACAACCAGGCCCAGCATCCTCTGCCAGCATGAGCTGCACTACAGACTGTAAAAAACCCACCAGACTTGATGTCACTCCTGACATTGTGGCTGAAAAACTCTAGGGTACACGATCCTCCATCTGGGCTGAATGACTTTAATGGGGTGAAGGTACCTTCTCAAGCAAAGACACCTCCACTGCCAAGGTGTGAGAGGACTAGAACTCTTCAAAAAAAGAAATTGTCAGTATTTTGCAGTATTTCCTTCCAAACTAACTCCTGAAAATGCCTTAAACAAAACAAAAAAAAAACCAAACTTGAGGAAAGTGATGACATAACCTCCCCCCAGATTACAGAGATTTAGTCAAAGATTGTGGGCATTTTGCTGGCAAAGTTACCAGAAAGCTGAACCGTCAGCCCCATCTAGAGCAAGTGTTAAACTTTTGCTGACACAGTTCATTATCCTGCAAAACAAATTGTCCCAAGTGAACTGTGACTTTCATGTGTGTGATTCTCCAGTTGTTCAGGCTATTAATGTGTAAGATATATTAGAAGTAAGGATAGAAAACAGCCTTTGCAAAATATTTTTCAAACCATTAGTTGACAGAATTTTCTACATAATTTTGCTCTTGCAATTCTGAGTACAATTGCCTTCTCCTTATTGAGTGCCTCCCAACCTGCTAAGCAGGATGTGTTTTCAGTGGTCACACTACTCACACAAAGTATATCCAGTGACTCTTACTCCACTATTTCACCCAACTGGAGAAGATCAGGTCAAATTAGGCTTATATTGACAAGCAGCTGCCTTGTTTCACTCACCTTAAAAAAAATAAAAAGCGCCACATCAGTCTTACTCTCTAATCCAAAAGTAGCCAAGCTATTAGAATTGAAGCAAGAAGTCAAGAGAAAAACAATAGATTATAACATATCTATCCACTGTAGAAATGATATTATTGACACTATTCAGCAACTGAACTCAGTCACAGACAGATCAGTAATGACGCCCTTTTCTGTATGGGAAATTGGTCACATTAAGCCTCTCTGCCTTCTGCTCATCTTGGCAATAAGGACCTTTCTTGCCACCTAGAATCTTTGAGCTGCAAAAGCCAATTGGAAAAAAGTACTTGGAAAACACACAAGTGCCTTTCACATTTTTGATTCCTGGACCACATTACTATCACTCCTTGTGCTGTGGCAGAGGCTAGGAGACCTCGTCACAGACCAGAGACCACTGCAAGAAAAAAACAAAAAACCAAAAAAAACCCCCACAAAAATTCAAACCCACATAAAGCAGCAGATGAAAAACAGTATTTAACTATTTTCCTTTATTCAGTCCTTCACTGAGTGCCTTCAAAGCATCACCTTTCCATTTTCAAACAAGGAAGCAAACTGCACCCTATGCCAGGAACCCAACTAATCAAAACTGACAACAGAAATGTCCCAGTTTAGAAGAGTGCATCAAAACCCTACTGAACTCAAGCACAAGAATCTCTATAGAACAGGCTGGATTTTTCCCTAATAAACTTCCCTCCAGAAACTTCTCAGCTGAAGCGACTTTTTAAAGCAGCTGGGTAAGGACTGAGAATTAGTGATGAACACCATCTGAAACACTGCAGGGCTCTGCAATGAGTACCCCAGCACACGCCTTGTGTCCTGTATAGAAGAGCCCTGCTCCAAATCCAGTGTTCAGCACTGCCAACAGAACATCAATGGCCTTTGTCACAGAACCCAAGTCAGACCAAGCCACCCAAGGAGACTCCTGTGTGGAGAAGGCATCTGCTCATGCCCTCTGTGGAGGGCCAGCCTCATCCAACTGCTGCCTTTCCTCACTTCTATGGGGCAGGACAGGAAGGGGTCCTCATCTTTTGGATATTTAAGCCATGTTCAGTGCAAAGGGGGCTTGCTAAACCCCAGCTCAATATGCTTAAAATTAAGCAGGCACAAATGCCTTAAAGATGCACCAGTTACTCCATAAAGAGCTATTAAACCTCCTGTTCTTAAGATCATTTTCCTCTGGGGTTGGTGAAGTACACTCTGCAGTTCCTTTGAGCTTCGTGTTTATGAGATACACAAATTGCACTTTTGAAAGCAAACCGGTTTCAGTTTGTGGTTTCCTTTCATCCAAATGGGTGGTAATCTGAGACAATCTGAGCAGCTTTCATGGATTGTCCTTGATTCTTGGATATATAAAAACATTTCCGTGTAAAGAAAGGTACATACAAGCCACTAAAACCAGGCACATTGTGGCATGTTGGGAGCATTCATCTGGGTCAAGAACTTGTTTATATAAATTCTAAAAATGAATTTTGGGGGGAAAATGCTATCTGCTCTGTTTAGAGCATGAAAAGCCAAGGTAAACATCCTCCGAGCAGGCATTCCTGTCTGCTGCAAACAGCACAGAGCTTGTTTAAGAGGCTACTTTATTTTGGTTTGCCAGCTAAAATGCAAGAACAGGCATCCAACAAAGGTTTATCCACCCGATAGTCCACATAAGTTTTCATCCCAGTTCTCCACAGGCTCAATTCTACCTTTTTAAAAGGAACAAAATAGAACACCTAATTCACCAAACTTAAAACCTGAGGATTTCAGCAGTACAACCACAGCACTCAAGAGGTCAGGACACAACCTGTCATATAACTCCTGAGGATTCCCTGCTCTACTGGGCCTGCCTCACTTATGGATGTCAATGCCCATGTGTGAACTGCTTTTTTAACTCGCCAGCTACAGATAAATTTGGTTTGGCCCTGGCAGATATAGTGAAAATCCAATATTCCTTTTCAGTTTTAAGCCAAAGTTTAAGGACAAGTTTCTGAAAAAGAGGAGCTAAAAATGCTTTCTCTTAAACCTCTTCTGTATCCCTGAATAAATATACACATACACAAATATAGGCATATACACTAATATACACACGCTTTATATATATGTGTGTGTGTGTGTGTGTGTATGCATGTATATTTAAATTGGAAACTCCTAAGTATACAAGTTCAGCTCAAAGCCTTTCAGTAAATAAACATCTTAACCAAGCCCAGGGAAGCAGAAGAAAAAAACAACTGTGAAATAAATACCTTGCAGATACAGTTACTTTAGCAGGGCTCCAGAGATTAACAGTTACTTAGTGTTGCAATCTGCTCAGCAATGTGAAAGACACAAAGAAAAAGAAATCAGGTTTCCGGGGACCCTCCAAGGGCTGTCAGCCACAACGCCAGTGCTGCTGACACTGCCAGTCCTTGAAAAGCCACCTCTCACATTTTATCAACCTCTTCAATTTAATGTACTCCAAAACTGACTCAAACAATAAATGCAGACTGTGACTGTGGAGATATAGTTCCTTCCAACTGTAAAAATTCTATAAATGTGGAAGTAGGGAAGTTGGAACTGAAGAGAGGTTGGTAAATCTTGTAAAACAAACATGACCATGTTTTGGTAGAACACGGTGATGGAAATCCCGGAGAGAGCAAACCCAAAAGAAAAATGGACAAACCAAACTGCGAACATGTTTACCATTGTGCCTCGATGGTCTGCATCCGGAAATCCTGGAGAAGGATTATGAAGGAAAATAAACTTGAGTTTTTATGCTGCTCTGAAAGAAAGCTAAGTGCATCTCTGAAGAAGTACATGGCATCTTACATTAACTTTGATTCTAGTCAGAATTTAGGATTTATATACTATATGATTCAAACCCATAAGCACATTGATAGAGAGAGGGAGGGGGAAAGAGAGAGGGAGGTACGAACCCAAACATCATGATTCTTTTGATTTGTCTTCTGGGGATGAAGTGTTCTTATTTTAGAAGTTTATTCTTCTTTATCATGAGAAAATCAACTGGATTTTTCTGTTACGAGTACTATATCTGTAATATAGCTGTCAGAGATAGGGTTTTAAGGGAAGATATACTGTGAAACAGCTCATCAAAAGGCAGAATTTGTCCTAGAAAGCAAAAATCTTCCACTAGGCTTTTAAGAAAAAATAACAGTAAGTAGTCAGTTCTTAACGGAGGAACATTTGCAGGACAACCTGGCACAACCTTTGTTATTTTTTATCTGTTTATCCTCTTTCCTAAGTGTCTTGAAGACACTGTGGATATTTCTTTGAGAAATGACATGTTGATGCTCAAAGATCCTTAAGAACTGATGGGAGGAGAACTCAGTCAGACCAGAGATCATCATGCTACAGTGCAAACAGACACCACCTGAAACACAATGAAATTATAAGTGCGGACAGAGGATGTCATGGAGACCAAAAGAATGAAGAGGCTTAATAAGGAGTTAGACAACTCTGTGGTGGATTGGTATACTGATAGCCATTAAATATGGTAATGCAGATTCAACCTGTAATTTAGGAATCCCTCAGTTATTGACTGGTAGGAAACTGTAGCGGGGAAGGAAGAAGAAAAATTTGCTGCTCATCTATCTCTGCTGATCTTACACAAAGGACAGCCCATGGGCACTGCTCATATGCCACAGCTCATTCAAAGAGACCAGCATCTCAAAAGAACTGGGTAAGGTCAGATTATTACAGAGAATAATTTTTCACTGTTATTTACACTGCAATTGATGCAGTAATCCCTCTTTCATTGTATTATGGTATTTGAGCAGGATCAGTCACCTAAAAGCAAAAGGCTCTAGAGAATCCATACAGCAACCTTCTGAAGAGCAGTGGTACAGGACATGGTGTCAACAGTGCTCAGCTGAAAGGCAGGGATAAACTCTGACTGCAGGCCAGCAAACACCTAATTAATGTTGCAAAACTTTTAAGCAGGCATTTGATTTATCAGAGGTACAATTCTGCATCATGGTTATATGAACCATGGCAGGATCTTAAACAAAGAACTTAAAAGTTCTGCAATGGTAAGAAGTGGTATAGGAATTGTCAGAATTGTGAGTTCTTAAAAGAATTAAATTAATTAAAAGAATTAAATAGAGAGCAAAACAGCAGAACAAAATTACCTATTTTCTTTTAGATTCAAGACTTCAAGGGATGTCTAAGAATTAAAGGAGGTGACAGACCTCCCAACAGCCACTTTCTGCTGTCCTAGGAGGGCATTTAGACATCATCAATTCATACAGCCCAAAGCATAAACTTTCCACAAGCACAAATCATGTCAGGATCTAAGATAACCTGATGCTAACACCCTTTCTAAACCAAATAAATGATTTGGAAGAATAGTTGACTTGTGTGTTTATTTCCAACATTCCCTGATTTTGTACTAAGTGCATGAGCCATAAAAGCAACATCTGGGCAGCTATGCAGTGTAATAGAATGCCCAGTAAGCTACAACCCTCAGCTACAGGTCAATCTCACCTGCTTTCTTCACCCTGGAATGCTCTGTAGCCTCAGCTATTCAAGTCATGTTAGTCCTGCTGTGCTGATAAAACATATTTCTGGAAGGTGGTTCCAGTTGAAAGGCAGATTTACTGATGACACAGTCCAAAACAATGAGAGGTGTTTGAAGCATAGGGGCAGAGGAGCGGGCATGCCTTCAGCATTATTCACTGGGGATCACAAGAGAGTCACAGCTCTGCCAAAGGAAGCTGCAAGTCCAACTCGCTCAACTTTCTAATCTCCAAGCTGCATACAAAACATCAGTGTCATGGTCAAAATAAAACATTCTACCATTTTAGGCACATTGCCTAATTAGAAACTATTGTTATCTGAGAACTGTTTTTGCAGCTGTCAGGAAATTAAATAACCCAAGGGTAACTTGGAATTAAATAAAGCTGTACAAACACATAGCCCAGCTCTGAAATCCTGACTCTGACAAGCACCCCCTCTGCTTTCCAAGGGACTCAACATTTAACTAGGCATGCAACTATCATTTTCAGTCAGGCCATAGGATAACAAACACTGGTCCTTCTTGAAGGGCTGATGCTGAACTTGCAAACCCATATATCAGATACCTGTCTTCTCTCCACTAAAACCAGCAGCACTTCCTGAGGAAAGGGCTCCATTACAAGTGTCTACGAAGAGAGCAATCAAGGACTGATAAAAGGAAATGCTTCTACAGAAATCCCTGCTTTCATCTCATTTCAATTACTTCTTCTCTTACAATCCTTGTAACTTTGTCAGCAATGTAAAAACCAAGCTGGTTATACATCTACACTGACTTTTTAAGAATTAAACAAAAAGGAGAAGTGCACTTCCAGTGAGACTGGTGCAGTCTGCGAAATGCTCAAAAATGCCCACTTGGAAAATCTGTTTCTGGTGGCCTCCTTTCTCAGCTTTCTACTTGTGATTTCTGTTGCGAGGAAAAAACCTCAGACTAATACCAAAGTCTGAGTTTAAGAGAAAGAGACAAAGTTCTTGCCAGGCCAGACACTGACCCCTCAATAAAAGGTATTGCACAGGAAAGTCAAGTCTATATGCAAAAGCTGTTATAATGTGTCAACACAACTCCCAGGTGGCCATGGACACAAAGGCATGAAGGACTCACTACAGGCACTGCTTGGAGGATCACGAGGAAACAGTTTTACAGCAGTGTCTTTGGACTGATACTCAGGTCATTGCAATACAGTGGTAAATAAAGTCTGATTTTGAAGTGCTGATAAGCAGATGTCAGTTTGGGCTTCTAGTTAAGGCAAAATCTGATTTGCCTCACAAAGTATGTATGTGACCTGAAACAAGTGATTTGGTCTCCTTTTTACCAGTTTCCTCATATATGGGAGAAAATAATTCTCACAGAGGTCTCATAAGAGAGGAAGTATGAATACACTCCAGAAACAAAGCATCATTATTATGTTTGGCTAAAAATGTGGAACGTTGTAAGGTAGATTCCAAAAATAATCATTATGTCCACTCTCACTGGAGAGCTGGGTTGGGAAGACAAATCCAGGTTAGGCTCTGGTCAGTTTTCAGGAAATCCGGCTGCTCTCTTTCTTCCTCTCACAGGATAGCACACCACTAATAATGAGCAAACCTGGAAAATTAAAACCAGATTCAATCTCCAAAAGCTGGCATTTGCTCATGAGAATGAAGAAGGGAGCAAAAATTGACTTTTTTCTTTACTGACAAGCAATGAAGATTAGAAGTTTGGCTCAAGATGTGTTCAGAGCATGGCTGTGGGTGTGTCTGTACCATGCAGGATTGCTGACTGAGTGCAGGAACCATGATGCCATTGCTGTGCTATGATCAAGGGCCAGGTCCTTCCCAACCTGTCAACCACAGCTTGTTGCTCCCAGCCAGGAAAGCACTGCAATGGCCAGCCTCTCCTCCTGCCTGATGAGCAAACGAGATCCACAGCCCAAAAGAACTGTGGATTTTGTCTCTGATAGTCCAGTAAGAGGAAGTGCAGAAACCAGCGGATTTCCCACTTCCTGACAAAACTTTCCCTGTGTTTCAGAAACTCCTGGCAAAGGCTTTGCTCACAGACTCTGCAAGCTGGGGGTGGAGAAAACCTAGCCCGGACAGTCGAAGGCAAATTGCCAGCTCTGGCTACTGCTAGCAAGGGACACAGGCAGTGCACTGCACTGAAAAACCAAACCCACAGAAATAAAGGTATATCAAAAGAAGAACCAATGCAGTTGGACTCACATTTACAATTCCTTCTGCATTTTTGACACAAAATAGCAAAAAAAATTTTTTTTTTTTCTTTTTTTGAAAAAACAGTATTTCAGACAAGATTTCGCTGGACTGACAGAGCAGAACAAATACTTACATTTCAAACAAGACTTGAAGATGATGCCACTAAATTCCTAACTGTATGACTGCAACCTTGATGTTGTGAATCTTAATCCTGTGCAAGATTAAATGCTAAAATATGACATTTTTAAAAGCTTATGTAACTTTTCCCATAATGGGTATTTTTTCCCACCACAATCTCCAATCTGTTCCACTACAGACCTGATTTGTTCCTTAACTCTTGTCTTCAGCCAAGTGTATCTACTGTAAAAGGGAATCCTGAGGGACAGAAACTCCCTCAGTTATTATTTACAATGGCCCTTGCCTGCTACATTATCAAAGCATTTCCACATGTTTACTAATTAATCTTTACAAAACCTGTTATGAGGTGATTTAATTGGATTATCCCTGTTTCTAAGACGAGGAAACTGAGACACAATGAGAGACTTGTCCAAGGTCAAACAGAAAAGCCTGCAGCAGACATATGAACTTCACCATAGTGCTCTGGTTCGCTGTGTCTTCACCTTGCAATTGCAACAGCAAAGTTGCTCACTTGAGCAAGGCTCACTTGTCTTTGGACAAGCCCTTCTACAAATCCAAGATGACTGTGACTGTCAGGCCAAAAGCCTGAAGAAGATGATGGTTGCCCAGTGAGTCACCATCAACTTAATACCACATGCGAAGAAAAAAACATACCCCCTTTGTTTTAACTGCACAAGAATTAGCTCAAAGCATCAAGCAAATTCTTCTCGAAAGAGAACTTTTAGTTTGGAGTCATGCACACACGTCAGTCTGCATTTCTAGAGTCAGAGATAGAAGGATTTCAGTTGATTCTAGTGAAAACCAAAAAACTAGACATACTGCACTGGGATTATGAGTTACCCTTGATCCATCATTAGTTCTGGAGATTTTGTACCTGGAAAGCTGGAAAAGACTGATCACTGGCAACAGGAGAAAATGAAGTTGATGAAGTTTTTGGGCACAAAACCTGCAACCTCTGCCTGAGAATCTCTGTCTGAGTAAAGACAGGATTAAGTTTGTTTGGTCTTCCAATCTCACTTGATCAGGAGAATCCTCCAAGCCTATCAGGAAGAGAAATTTTCTCACCTTGATGACTGACTGCTGATCCTTGGGAAACCTGAGGCATCTCCTGCACTGATGAGAACATATGGCAAACCTGCTCAGAGACCAGCCCTGGAGAGGGCTGCACACTGGAATTTTGCAATGATTACCACAAAAGAGATGCTTTCTCTGTTTGCAGATGATGACAGACTGTTTTCTTCCATGGGTTACTGAAGATTCCATTTCTAGACTGAGGCCATAGCATTTAGGAGATGCCAAGGTGGAGGAAATCCACTTCCTTGTCCAAATGGTGAACTTGAGAAAAGTATGGCTTAAGGCAGATTCACAGCTAGCAATGATTAGGAACTGATGGTTGGATCTTTTCAGCCATGGGAAAAGGTACTTACTCATTTTACTGCTTGTACCATTGATTCCTCAGCTTTCCTTGTGCTTCACTTCTCAGCTTATGACAGGGGGCCACAGCACTTACTCATCTCTCACAAGGTGCTCCATACAAAATTCACTTAAAAGTAGGGAAAGATGACAAATCACAGTCTTACCAGCACTTACAATATATAAATGCTTCAAAAGGTCTTGGAGCATGTGTTCAGCCTTGGCCCTTCCTTGCACATTTAGCACATTGGCATGCCTCCTCAGAGCTGGCAGACTACAGCCAGCTCCAGTACAAACAAGGCAAGCTACCCTCTCCCCTTAAGCCCACCCTTCAGAAAAAACCAGAAATGCACCAGTGGAAGAACAAGCAGATGGTCAAATGCTTTCTAGTGAAAAAAAATAAGGAGGGCTGCTACTTTTCTGTTGAACTACATCCTGATCTTAGACAGCAACCTAAAATTTCAATGAATTGTCCCACTGTTTCAGTCAGAAAAGCTCTGTAGGTCCTGCATTTATGAGAGAAGTTGATAAAAATGAGCCCTGGTATCTATCTGCTCATTTATCTTGGACTTTGGAAAGTACGAGGAAGCAGCCAAGACGTAATAAATTTAAAGGAAGAAATCATGGCCAGTCAAGTGGTTCAGGAAGAGAAGTCTTGGCTTTCTCACCACAGGCTGTGAAACAAAAATAGATATCAATACACACCCATCTGCTGGAGGAAACAGTGAAAAATATGTATTATTTATGCAGTACTTCTTTAAATAGGAGTGAGCAGAGAAACTGAACCAAAAGACTTTATGTGGCAGGTTACAAACATAAGGAATAATATATGCTGTCAAAATTTGCAAACCCACTCACACACAAGCTCTAAGAAGAAAAAGTGCTCCTTTCCCCATGTGATGCAAAGCAGACCTTAGAATATTATATACTTGTCATTTTCCTCCCCTCCCTCAAAAGCTTTAACCACCAAACCCTACTGCCTCTTGGGAGAGGGCAGAAATCCCACGTAATCACAGACCCCCCCAAATGTTTATTGATCTATATTAGCAGAGATGCATTGCAGGAAAAGCCTCCCCAACCAAGCACATACTTCTAATAAGGCAATAGTCAAATCCCCACATTCTAATTTGAATTTAGGTCATTAATACCACATTACTTAAAAACCTAAAAACCTCAGACAAAGCACAGTCTAGCCAATACAGAGATCAGAAGAGAGTGATTGTACAAGTGTTTAGTAGAGAAAAACATCTTCTGCCTAGCAACCACAGGCACTCCTGGCCGTCCGGGGGAGGAATCTAGCACTATAAATGTCAGCAAGCAACTTATGCCACTGTGCTTCAGATACAAAGGCCTAGTCACTGGGCAATTAAAAATTAAAGCAAAAATAGTTATAGGAGGAATATTCAGAAAACCAGATGCAACTGTTAGCTTGCTTCCCTCTGTATCTTTAAATAAAGATTGCTCCTAGCTAGATGGGTTCAGTGCTTGGGCTTATTTATAAGCTGTTTTCTCACCCAGTTTATATACAGGAAAAGAGAGAGGACACTGAAAGCAATTTACCATTTTGATGGTATTGAAATAGGAACTCAGTGTGGTACTAAAGCATATGATGGTCCTGAATCCAAGGTCAGACAGGACTGTCAGAGGATGATGGTTATCAAAACAAAGCACTGCCAGCAAGATGGTATTTTTTTATTTTTATCCTTTTCTTATTAGAATTATTTTTTTTCTGCCACTGTAACTAGCTGAGATTTTTCAAACAGTTCCATTATTTTTAATGTATTGGACAATTTAGTCTGAAGTATGGGCTGAGACTAAGAATCTTCTCCTAGAAAATGTGTCAAGGAATGGATTTCTGGCCTTAGAGGAATTACTTGCCATATGAGGCAGTCAAAGAAGGCTTATGCAAGGACTGTCACACCCATCTTGCAGATGAACCTCTGTGTGAGGAGACCAAGGGTTTTGTTCTCTGTTCACACAGTGGATCTGCACCTCAGAAAGACATTTCTCACTGCTCCTTCAGTACTGAAATGAAATGGCTTTTCCTCTCTGGGTCTGATCCAGAAGAGATCATCCATCCAGGACCTAAGGCGTGCTGACTGCAACAATCTACACGAAATGGGCTTCCCAGTTCTAGGAGAAAGAAGACCAGAGTACACAAAGGTGATGTGTTTCCCTCACACCAAATTTCCCTGAATCTAGAATATGCATGTTTACCAATTTGAAAATCACAGTGATTCACTCCTCCCTTGACCCTAACACTTGATTTCTTTTCCCCTTCTTCAGTATCTTCAAAGTACACTGCACATATGAAAGATTGCATGCAAGGGACACCAACCAAGTGTCAAGGTCAGAAAGCAAGTAACCTTACCTTGAAAATGTTAGCAACATGTTGCTTTACAATATTCCATCTTCAGGATAGCTTCACCTGGGTGACAAACTGTCCCAGGCCCCATTTATGCAGATGTTCTCAGTGCATAAAAACAGGGTTTCCAAGATGATGGCTACCTCCAGGTGTGATGGTATGTGCTTCCTTTCAGTGTGTAAAGGCTAAAACCTTTCATGAACAGAGACTACTGGGACCAACAAGACCAGAAGCTGCACTGCTCATGCAGCTGCCCAGAGACAGCAAGTCTGTCCTAGCTGCTCTCTGAAAAAGGAACAGACTACAAGGCTATGGCATATGTGCATATGCACCTACAGCTCCTGCTTTCAGCTAAACTTTGGAGAAAAAAGCAAACCAGCCAAACAAATATTCCTGTATTTCAGGGAGCAGCAGCCACTCCACCTTTCTGCCATGTGCTGGCTGTGCAGCAGGGGGATAAATGCCAGGACCAGACATGGCTATCCAAGCACCCCACTAGCTGAGACATTTGTCTTCATGCAGGAAGGCCCATGGCCAAACTTATCCTGCTAGTTCATCTCAGTATCAGCCAGGAAAAGAGCTTTCTGTGCACAGTTCCCTGTGTTATTTGCTGAATAAAATTCTTCCTCATTAGCAGGCCAAAGCCCAAGAAACAGCTACTGGAACAAACAAGGTTCTGTGCAAATATAATCCCCACCTCACCACCAGGGAATTAAAGCCAAGAATTAGGCTGTAGCCATCCCTTTTCAGCACAATGAATGCTTAAGCAGGTTACAGCTTTACACTGTGGATATTTTCTGGGGAGAAGAAATAACAACTTCTTTACCAGTCCAACTCGCTGCTCTCAGTGGAACAAACCTAGAGATTATTTTTTGACAAAACAGTTAAGAATGATTATTGCATGTTGGTATGTTTTAAGTGGTAACCTCAAGGACTGATGAAAGTACCAGTATTTCTTCAGCCTGCTCTTTGCCCATCAGTGGTATTTATGATATACAGGAAAAAGGGCCTAGCTAACATGGAAGATGCCAGCTAACAGGACAACCTTCTCATTGCTGCTGCAGCAAAAATTCATACAGGTGCCTGAGAAAGAAAGGTTCCCATTTTTCCACACAGAAAAACCTGTCCTTCAGAGACTTATATTGAGTTTGTTAAGCACTGCAAGGAAAAAATGTTACTGGGAAAGAAAAAGGAAGCAATTTACTGTTGGACTTGTTATCTGAACTGCTCATCAAAGGTGCAGATTTACCCTGTAATTCTTGAGCTGAATTTGGCACTTCACTACTCAGGACAAGAGGCAGCTGATGCACTCGAGGCAGACATAATTGGTGCTCGTTTGCAAGAAGGTGGGATGCTGCAACTCAGAGATTTTGATTCAGTTTAAGCCCATGTGCTGATTACAGGCTATACAATGGAAAAATGAACTTTCTCTTGCTGAGACATTTCTATCTAGACTGTGACTTCTCCTTGACTTCTCCACACTATGGAAAACTTACATCACACTGAACTGAGGAATAGGGATGAAACTGCACACAGGGCCAACCCTGAGATGAAGCTTTGGATGTGGTGGCAACAATTCAGAAAGAAGAACATGGGCTGGACACAAACCCAAAGGATATGGGGACTGTGGTAGGAGAGTTAGCAGGCTGTGGTGCATACAGGTCTCAGCAGCAGATAAGCACAGAAAAGGTGATGAAGCCAGCAGCTCTGTGACACTACCACCCAGGCTGGGTTTTACACCTGGCTTCCACACCACACTGTAGCAGAGGACAGCCTTAGCATAGTCCCTCCTTCCCATGCACTGCCTGGAAGCTAATCTTTTCTCCTGCAAAGCCCTGATTGAGCATCCCAACTGCACACAGTGTATTTGAAAAA
The DNA here is from genome assembly GCA_013400075.1 of Hippolais icterina. Classification (NCBI taxonomy): domain Eukaryota; kingdom Metazoa; phylum Chordata; class Aves; order Passeriformes; family Sylviidae; genus Hippolais; species Hippolais icterina. The sequence continues at coordinate 148,647 of VWYN01021953.1, read as the reverse complement.
ACCAGGGATGTTCTATCCCCAAACCACAGCCACAGGGAAGTACGTGGGCACTAAGTTCAGGTGGCAGAGAGAGCCAAGGTAACAGAAGATCCAAACAGAGAGGACTGCGGCTTTGAATTGCAGCAGCACTGCCTGGTTCACAGAGATAACCTGGGCACCAGGGGGACATGCAGCTTCCTGAGGACAGTGGTCATCCCAGACCTGGGATTTGCTCCGAGCACAACCAGTGGTGCACAGTGCAACGGCCCCTCAGTATGGATGAGCAGGACCACTGCTTGAGCTCACCTTTGTTTCAAGCCAGTATAATTTCTAGAGAGATAAACAGCAGTGTGGCTGCTGGAGACTGTACAGGAGTGGTTGCAATTCAGCTTGTCACCAGTAACTGAACTGAAAAATCTGCATCATGACAACTGGGCAGAGAAACAAGTGACATGGATATCAGATGTAGGCATGATGCTGGAGATGAGCATGCCCTTGGCATATCCCACCTGCAGGTTCAGTGACACAGATTCCCTCCTAAGAATGAGAATCTCTGGATTTCTTGCTCTGCCACATTCTGTGCCCCTTGGAAAATAACCCAGAAACTTTCTCCTCCTTCAGTGAGCCTTCGCTTAAAACGAACCTCTTAGAGGGAGGCTCTGCATCCTATTATTATGGCAAAACCAAATTACAAGTGATTTTCCTCAGTTGCCACTGATAAGAAGAAAGCTGATAGTACACCAACAGTAATAAAATTCTTGTGCTTATGCCCCTTAAAAAAATACAACAAGGGACACTCTGGCAGCAGAACCTTCTGTCACCTCTTCTGGGATCAAAAGTACATGGCAAAGACTTTCAATCAAATCTCAAAACCTCCCAGTTATAAAGAGACATAGCTGTAAAGATCCATTCAGTATTCTCAGCCTAGCAATTAATTTAGTAAAATCTTCAGGCACCACTGTACCCGTCTAAAATGTAGCTTGTTCTATCACGTTAGTGAGTATTCCTAAAGCAGAGAAGGACCAACTTCAGCAAGGCTACTGGTTGTAAAACTCTGTACTTAATAAAGATGGTGTAGTTTCAAATTTTCTCCTTGTGGTTTGGATATCACAAAATCATTGAATATTACAGTGTCACAAGAAGGTTCCCAACAGTTAATTCCTATTCAGGAATGAAATATTCTTTTTTCATATTTTAATGAATTTTCTATGACCTCAAAATGTGTAGACTTTTAATTCCAAACACAGAAAGAGTGACTGAACAAAAATAATAATAGTTGCACAACACTTCCTCATTCCCCACCTCAGTAACACTGTTACAAACAAAACCTCCACACATGATAAAGGTTATTACAAACTATTTCCATTTGCAAGGCCAAACCATTCTCCACATCAGGCCTTGCACAATGCCAAGAATCTGCAGCTCTCAAGCACATGCCAACCACCTTCTGTGACACACAACCAACTCCACCTTTGACCTTTTCAGCCACCCCAGGCAAAGATGGCACACTTAGTACAGGGAGAGGTGGGTGTAAGAAAGGGGGATAAATCACAGCTTATGGCGATGAGCCAAAGGAGCTGAACCACAACTCCACAGCGTTGTGCTGGCTGTAGGGTTGATACAAACTATTCATCTTCAAGTGCTCCTTTCAAAGATGGAGGTTGACAGAAGCTGGAAATGCAAGATGTGGTATACTTATGGAGGCTTGGGGACACAAGCCAGCTCATTTTAATGCAATCGTACACAGATGGTTTCACTTTTTCAAACCTGATTAAACTACTCTTTAAGATTTGTGTGTGATCCTCTCCAGCATTCAAATATATTCATATTCCATGTCTGAAATGCCTTGTACAGCATGGCAGCAGAGACAGTGTGCTTACGTGATCAAAGCACCTTTCAGAGCTGTACTACCAGCACAGACAAACAGACCTGTTTTACAAACATTTTGGTTTACAATCTCAGTGAGATGACACGTTTTCCTCGTCCACCCCCAAGCAGGATACCAAAGTGGCACGTGCTGACACTTACCTAGGAAGCCCTCTTCATCCACAATGATGGTGTAGTCCTCAGGGGTTTCTGTGAGGCTGAAGAACTTGCACCTGGCAAAGGCAAACAGCAGGAGAACATGATTAGCACCTGGACTGAGCAGAGCCTCGTCTTCCACCTAAAATGGAAGTCCTTTCCCATCCAAGCTGTGCTGAAGGAAAGAGTCACAGTCTGATGTTTATGGAGAGGCCTGAGGCATTAACAGACCTGGATTTTATTTCTGGCTAGCTCACACTGTGTGACCCATATTCCCTGGTGCTGGCCTATGCACAATGAAGCTGTAAAACTGTTATTATTTTTATTACTTAGTTCTTAGTTACTTTTCTTAATTACCATATCCCTTAAGGCTTCCCATCACACCCAGAACCTGCTGTGTTGCGCTGACACGGAGCAAAAAACTTTGTTCACTGACTGCTCACTCCAGCACCCTCCAAAAACACTGCCATGGTTCACACATGCACTTTTTTGCCCACTGAAGTTTCTTGCCTTACCAAGGTTTGACATCTAACCTCTCAACCAAGCCCAAGTATCTTTTTTGTTCCTTCAGAGGCTTTTGCCCCCAGCAGATAGCATCCCAACTTCCTGTGCTGGTCCTCTCCCCTCCCTGGGGTGTTCCTGGTGAAGCAGAGTGCTAGCAGCCATCAAGCCAATGGCCACAAGGCTGAGCTTTACCCCTGCCCTATTCCCTGTGGCCTCTGTTCTGCTCCATCTTCTGACATCACAGGTCACGTGCAGTGCAGCACCCCCAGCTTGTTCACCATTTAACACAATGTCACCTCTAACAGGAGATACAAATCAAATGTGACATGGGATTCTTCCACTGCAGACACACAAACAAAAAAAGCTTCAGCCTTAAGGCTTAACACCACATATAGTTGAAAAGGTTTTTTTTTCCCCTGACACACCAACATATGTACATCAACATCTACTGAAAAATTTCCAGCTTCTATCTAGCTGGTCCCCAGCAATGGCAGGAAGGTTGGCACGACATTTTGCAAGCTCATGTTCACCTTCAGCGGAGTGAAGCCAGCATCAGCACAGTGCTGGCCAGCATCCTTGACACCCACAGGGCTCCCAGCCCCTCCAGGAGAATGCCAGAGCACATGGACTGACTGTGTTTGCTACCTAAGAGCAGAAGAAATTTTTCCCTCTAAACTGGGTGCAGCAGGAAGAGCATGTGTCTAAGAACCAAAAAGCAGGATTTCACTGTTACACTCCAATACTCTCAAATTTATCTGAGACAACCTACAGAAAATATTTTAAATATTGGAAAAAGAGAGATTGTTCTCAAGGCCCCCAAATTTTGCAGTGTAATTTCTGCATGAAGCACAGTTCAGCAGGATTCAAGAACCAGGGACTACCAGGGCTTCTCAGCACTGCTGAGCATCTGTGTCCAAAAGTCTTCAAGACTTCTGAAAGTCTGGAACCCCATATTGGTAGCTCAAGACATCAAAAAGTGAAAGCATTCCCTTCATAAAGAATCAGGCTGGTTTCAGCATTCTTTTGACTGGCTGAAAAGAACAAACACAGCAGCCATCCCCTCCAAAAGCAACAGGGAGAAAAATGAGACGGATGCTGCCCTCCTCATCACCTCATCAGAAAACCAAGAGGAAACAACACACAGTTCAATTAGTGGTCTGCCATGTAACCAACAGGATTTCACATACATGGAAAGTATTAGACAACCTGCCTTTAGAGACCTGTCCTGTTTTCCTGGAAGCCTCCATCACAACAATCAAGCATAACACTCCCTCCTAGCACAGACATATCATTGTAAAATACAGACGTGGCCCCACCACAACAGAAACCACAACTTAATTATTTTGTGTCATTGGTAATAGCTGCTGTGACAGCCACATTTACCAACTTAACTCTCTCCAGGAATGGTGCCAAAAGAAGCAGAAAATAGCAGCAGCTCTATTTTTTACTGTCACATCTAAACTGCATGAAGTTGCTACCAGTCCAAGGGGTAATACAAGCTGGGCAAAAAGAACCTCTGGGATGCTGCTTCAGGTGGGTTCCAGGAGGCAGAAGTATTTGTTACAGTGGATGAATTCCCTAGAGAAGTCATTGAAATACAACTCTTTGCTACTACTGCCTAACCGAGCCACATGCATGCTGACTAGGGAGAAACTAGAGGTCCTAAAGGAGAAAACATTAATATTAAAAACCTAACCTTTCCTGATCTGCGATGGCATTTATGGAAGAATTTTTTACTAGAACAGTAATATGTGTCTGTGTGCATACAATGACCCCAGCAGAAGAAGAACGATTGTGAGAGATGCCAGTTTCTGGGCACACATCTAAATATGCTTATATTTAAGGGATATGTACACATGAAATGCCATAATTGATGCCTCAGAACTCATGTCAAAACCTCATATCTCCATATACCATCTCAAAGCCCAATCCCCATCTCAGTGCAGTTCTGTAAAAGGTCAGGACCACAGAGCCATCTGAATTTAAAAGTGAAGTCTTTCACCAGCACAGAGAAGAGCAGTGGTTCTTATGGTACACATTCACTTAGTTCAAGCAAATGATGCATTCTTTTCTCAGAGGAAATCTAAACATGAAAAATTGGAATGGCAAATCTTGTGTGACAGGAAAAAGGAACTCAATGTCATCTCTCTCTCCCACGTTACACTACACATGCCTCTTCCATTCAAGTTATTTCAATAATTTCTATTTCCTCTTAAACCAGTCTTCGATAAGCTGAATGCCAACAGTGTTTTCTATTATCACACCAAAGCCAAGAAAGGAAAAGAATTGCTCTTTAATAATTCTGAGACATCAAGCAAACAGTATTTCTCTAAGTACATGTGGAAACCCTATATGTAGGAAGACAGTATTTTTAGTTTCCTAATAGCCAAACCTTGGATGGATTATTTTGGATTTCTGCCTTCTCAATGTTTAAGCACACTTCCACTTAAGCACTGTTGCTGACTATGACTGCCTGGCAACATATGCCTTATTCTGGCAATGCCACAAATGTAGACCAATCTATTATTAGATTAGAGCTTTGAAACTGCAAAGCTTACACTGTGTATGGAAGAAATACTCAAGCTTGCACAGAGCAGGAAAGCACCTATGGGATGCAGCAACAGCAGCATTGCAGTTTGCAAACAGTACTCCAGTCTCCATGAGAGAAGTGAGCAGGAAAGTGGAGTGGCTAGATGTGCTTGCAGGTCCACATCAGAAGTGTTTCCTCCAGACATTTTGTCTTCTAGGTCTGCTGAGATCACAAGGGGTAACACTGGGATGAATGTGACTTCTACTTGTTCTGGGTCACACACAGAGCACAAGTTTCTGGGAATACTGCTGTGGGTCATCTGAAAGCTCAGTACAGACAACAGTCTTTAAGGAAGACCACAAGTCTTACCTTCTTATTTATAAAGAAACTGCTTAATTAATTGTTATCTGAGCAGGGTGAAATGTTGCAAAACTGTTTACCCTATGGAAAAGAATAATTTCAGATGTGGGCAGCTGGTCTCCCTACACGTAGGAAACGATGGCCAAATGCCACTCAAAGCAGTCAAATGCAAAGTCTGGAAGTATCACAGAAGTTTGCAAAGACGCAGTTAAACTGAATAGAAATTTAGAAGCAGCAGCAGCAAGTTCATCTGTGTGAATATGAAAGACATAATTTGTTGGGATTTATTCCAGGCTGTCTTCTCATTTTAGTTGAGGGATTTGTACACTTCACTCTGTATGTTATCATGACATATTAGACCGTACCACGTTCCTCAGCATGTGTGACTGCCCGAATACCTCACTTACGCGTGCTCTGGAGCACAGGGCTGGCTCACATGTCACATGCACTACAAATACTGCCACTGGAGCATTAGGTGTGCCACAATAGACCCCACCTTTCTCTGGCAGATGAGTGGCACAGTATAGTGCCACCCTCTTCCCGTCTTGGAAAGCTCATTTCTATCATCTGTGTAAGTAGAGAACACAAAGAAGGGAGAAATGAGAAGAAATAAATACATTCAGTTAGATATTACTTTCCCAAATAGTATCTGAACTTTCTACATTCATTATGAGCAAAAAATTCAAGTGTCAGACTGCTGCTGGAACTAGTTGCATTTGTGCTGAAAAGCACTAACAGTTGGAGACAGGAAACAGGAGAATTACCAAGTCATTCATCTTCTGTTATTCTCACAAACTTTAAGAACTGTTGTTTATTACTGCCTGTGATGTACTAGTTTAGCTTCCTGTCATCACACAGTAATTCTCAACTCAAATTTATCAGCATATGAGTGAACATGGATGGAGTGATCTGTCTTTATCCCAACTCTACGGAAAACACCAGCATGCTTGTTTGTAGGGAAACAGCCTTGAAGCCAGTAACAGTCAGTTTCTTACTTGAAATTATTTTCTATTTTTCTTACAACATAAATTTGGCAACTTCAAGTTCTGTGAGAATAATCATTAGCTGATTTTACCTACCTGTCTAGAAGTTAAAATCACTAGGCTGCTCTGGTAAGGGCAGTCAAGAGGCTAAGTGAAAGCCACAGCTACCTTAGGATTCGTTGGTGCATGGCCAGCTACCACTTTAGTCATAAGCTTGGAGGGTTGGGGCACCCACTCTTTACCTCAGAACACCCAGGTGTATATTAAGCACTGAGGGGCATCTGGGTGATGTGCACTTGGCACCTGTTTGGGTCAGTATGGGTTAGTACAGCAAAAGCCTTTTTACAGAGAACAAGGCAAACTGAGCACAGCTTGATACCCCTTGACACAAAAAAAAAAGCTTTAAGTGGCTTCCTGTCTGCATTGAAGAAACCAACCCTGCAGAATCAGTGGAGCCGAAGTGCCTGGAGTGCCCTTCTGGCTAAGGAGCCCCACATGGAGCAAGGCCATGCAGAACAAACACACACTGCGAGTCAAATGGCATGGGACCAGCTCAGATACCCAACTCTTCTCAAGTGAGCACTCATCCTGTGCTGCCCCTTTTTACCACATGGTGCATAAATTTCTACTGATGAAGATGGCCATACACAGCTCTAAGCAAACACTGACTGTTTGCATTGCCAGAGAAGCACTGAAGCAAATGTGCAACAGAGGCAGGTACAACATGCCAGTGCTGTCCCTGATGTAGCAGTCTACCCTGCTAGCTCACAAGTGCTCCCAAGATCTGCTTTTTTCCCCCAAGTCAAGTTTAAACAAGTCAGGGCTAATGTTCAGCTTTTCCTAGAAGGAACCTCCCTCAGCTTGACTACAGTTCTGTTTGCAACTTAAGCTGTTTGACTTGCAATGTAAGAGGAACGTAAGTGAATTTAAGTCAAGACATTTAGTGAGTTCTGCCTTCATGAGTTCATGGCTTTTTGGTCCATGGCTTCATATATCTGCAGATACATAAACAAAATCAAGTTATAAGAATGCATCTTGCATCCAGTTGTTTTTGGGTCACTAAGGACTACATTCCCCAAAATGCAAAGTGTGTAAAGAAAGCAAACTTTTGTTCTGCACAATGAAAACACTGATGAGTAAATCTTCTTCCTCTAGCTGCCACTGCTGATTGACCCATATCATAGTAAAAAAAATTCAACTTGAAAAAGACGGCTTTCAGGGAAATTTGAATTTACAAGCAGAACAAAACAAACCCATACAACAAACATGCAAGGTTCACAGAAATACAACTAAAACCAGCCCAGGGTTTATTAGCGTGGTTTGATGACTTAAAAAGAACCCACAGAAACATGGATTTTGTCCATGCAATTGACTGATCATAACCCTGTCAGACGTTTCGACCAGCTCTCTTCCCAACTCTTCTGACTTTCATTAAACTCAACACTAGCTTCACTCAACACACCACGGGTAAAGGGCAAAAGCAGGGGATATTTTTCTTCATAAAAATCTGCTTTTAACACTATTTGAAAGAACAGTGGTAGTGAGTCTCTGTGTCACACAATACTCCAATTAGGATTGTCTTGCTCTGTCTGTGTTCAGCTTTTCATTATGGGCCTGGGCACATTTCTGCAGCTCCTGCCTGGGCAGTGCAGAGCTGCAGAACACTATCAGGGTGCCATCCACAAAGCCAGGTAAGAAAATCATCTGCTGCTCTTTATATCAAAATGAAATAGTTGGAACCTTAATAGAAGGACAAAGTGAATTTAAGGCAAGCTTAGGCAGAAGGTGAACCATAACACAAGAGAAGATGCGAGACACACGTATCATGTGCAGCAGGATATAAGTCTCTTCAGGAACCAAAGCAGCACAGCATTGCCAGCGTCAGGGCAATGGACCAGCCTTGGCCATGCTAAGCACTGCTGAGGTGCTGCCTATGCTACACTGACCTAGTATAAAACCATTAGTGGGAACCATAATAACTATTAACATGCAGGAAGGACAAAGACACATCCTCTTAGGCCAGAGCACTTGGGGGAGAACAGAAAACTGCTCGCAAGGCCTCTCAGCACATACTTTTCTGAGAACATAAACCCTGTATTTAAAAGCTTTTCCAGACTTCTCCTCCCTAAAAACTTTATTAGGAACAAATAAATGCGAGAAGGGATGAAGACGCTTGAAGTGTGAACAGTGTCACAGCCCTCAGACCCAAGAGACAGGAGAGCTGCCTATAATAGAAATATCCAAAAGATAAAGTAACCTTAGATAACACGTTCCTCCAGTCACTACAGCCAGCTATGTGAGGACAGCTGCAGGACAGGCTGTCATCGCTAAGCCAGATCCCTGCAACTGGTTCTGTTCCCAGCCTCTGTGCCCGGTGGGATGGGAGCACCTTTGTCCCAGTGCTAAGGCAGGCAGCAACACACCTCTCGGGTTACAGGACCCAGTCCCCATGGCTGCAGGCACGCTGCCCTGTGCCAGCAGGGGAGGTTATAGCCATTGCTACTGACCCAAACCTATATGGCAGGTAGGAAAGTTCTCTTTATTTTGAGTAAATCCACAAATTACATCAGGAATTATTTCTGTCTGCTAATATAGATTGCAACGTCTTTGGATTTACAAACTGGACCGTGAGACAAGACTCCTATCCACTTTAAAAAAAATGACAGACTGCCAACAAAAACCACCTCCCTCCAAAATTGCCAGTTACATTGTTAGCTCCAGAAACTCAGATCGAATGCCTTGATGACTCAGCTTCCATTTGTGATACAGATCTAAACCATCCCTGTTGAGAAGCATGGGGATATAAAACCAAAACAAACCTCATCATATTCGCATTTATTGTGCTAATGGGAATTAAATTAGCACTCAGGCGCTTTGCTCATGTTTTATTGCTGTTGTTCCTCCAAGATTTTTTTAAGCAACATATCAGAAACAGCAGTGTCTCGGTTGGTGCAATATCGCCCCAGGACAAGCAGCAGAGCAATGGCAAAAACCTCTAAATCCCTAAATTTCATCAAAAATTATGAAAATAATTTTCATGAAACTACATCTGATGCATTGTACAGTGCAGCCTGTATTAATTTCCCTCTCAGAGGATAATTGTAAAAGTGAACATCACTTTGTAAAGTCCTTTAATCTGTTGCTCTTGGTTTGATGCCCACCCCCTCAGCATCTTTAACAATATTTTTTACAGATTTATCATTGTTAATGTCAGGAAAGCAATTTTGTCAAATCTCCAGAGGGTCAACGAGTGTTTACATCGAAATGGCAAGAGCTCTTTGCTTTGGGAGAGAATGCTGTAATCAAATCTCTGAAGGGGAAGTTGGCAGTAAATGAAAAAGAGGTTTAGTTTGCATGCAATGGCAAAGAGTACTCATTTATTATCTAACAATTAACTAATTGATCCAGATACACCTTTTCCTCTTCTCTCTTTGCCATCCCTGTCTGCCAGCATTCTTGGAGGCCCCTCTATTGTGAGTCAACTTAGTCACACGTGAGATTCAAAAGCAATTCTCTCCATTTGAACAAGCCCATCATTTATTTAAGCAGAAGGTAACTGTGCTAACTTTCTCTGTACAGCAGTAACAATATCCCCTGATGACTGTCAGAGTTGAACTAATTTTCAGCACAAGAGAGAGGGGGAGTACAACACCTCGTTTTCCTTAATCACAAAATTCTCTTCTACAACCCAAAATCTGAACTGAGGAACATGTTACAGATGTGGGTGTGGGTCCCTAAGGTTTACAACTGAAAATAAAGTATGATTTAATGTACAACAAAGGCTTGTGAACACATCATACCACCTGGATCCTGAAGGATTAGCCTATCAGAACAATGCAAACACTGAGAAAAAGATTAAGTCCTGTTTCCTTTTCCCTTCCAAATCAGGCATTATACTATCACTCCTTTAATGCCCTCTGCTGCAGAATACTGACTTTTAAATCCTACCAACACTACAACACAACTGAGTTTTCATCAAATGTAATGCTGCTGTACATCCAAACTCATATATTTGGGGTTCACAGTAGCTATTATTGTGATCAGCCAAAATCCAATGATTATTTAGTGGACAGCAATGAAAAACACAGACTGCAGAGCATATGCTTTTTATTTCAAAGATGGGACCAACCCATGCTCAATGCACTGGGGCTAAAAGGTTCTTACAATATTGCTCCAAGACACAAAAGAAGGAGGAAGAAACAGAAAATCTGCTGTGGACTAGAATGAGCTTGTTTTCCTACAGGAACCATAAACACAATTTTCTCAGCATGGGACATAATAGTTCTCCGTACTTATTTCTAAAATATATTTCTAGTGCTCAGTATAGAAAGTTAGATGCACAAGAAATGTTTGCAGCTTCAATGCAGGCAGTAATTGAGAACATGTGTGCCGGGGGAATTAAAGGAGGAGGAGATTCAGCAAGCCATACTCCAGCGGAATGGAGAGGCAGGAGAAGCACATTTCAGGCCTCATCATTTTCAAAGAACTTCCATTTGCAAGCAGGCCCAACACCCCACATCCGAGGAGGAATGCTGTGAGGCTGCACATCAACCCCAAATTTAACGCACATTAACAACTTAAGAGCCTGAATAAAAAATTAAAAAAACAGAGTTTCACCAACTTTCCTTTAAGTTCAGAGAGAGGCTTTAGCTTTTTGTATGACTAAGGACACTTTTACAGCAAAAGCAACCTCTGACTGTTCTCAGTCTCCCAGGCTCTGCTTTTGGGTCCTGCTCAAGATGGACACTACCCAGGCCAGTAATGTCTAGTATTTCTGAATATTATAGCTCTTATTATGTACAAAATAGTGATGTAACAGTGCCTGTACCCAGCTTTCCATAAATCTACAGTTAACCAAATCTATAACTCTCAGAGGCACCAAAAGGAAGCTTCATTTGTTTCCTTTGCTAATGAAACAAAAGGAAGCTCCTCTTGTGCCAATTCCTTCTTTCTGGACAAAGATCCCTATAGACATAAGCAAAGCAGAAAACGCACTTCAAGAATTTTAAGGTTTTTAAAGTCAGTCAATACTGACTATCCACAAAATTTCAGCCTTGAAAATATCAGATGGTATTATTTTTAACAATGCTCTTCCAAAACACTCTTTCTGAATTGGTCTCTTCAAACTGCAAAGGAAAAGCCCACAGTAAAGGCAGAAGCATAAAACTTCTTCCCAGGCCTATCAGACCCAAGGAAAACATGAGAGATTATTCAGCAAATCAGCATTACATGGCTCAGATGGAATTTTGCACTTTTGGAATATTGTTCCTAAAATCCAACTGCCAAATCAACACCCAGAACAAAAGCCAGAGTTCCTGCAGAAGTATATATGTCATAAATGATAATGCAGAGTGGGTCACTGTTTGGGTCAAAATCAGTGTCACGGCCAGCACCAGCCCACAGATGTTTCTTGTTGCTCCTTCACTAAGAAGGAACACATCAGTCACTCAACAGGGCTGAGCTTTGCTGGGTCTGGCTCAGATCCTTGCAGGACCACCAGTGTGAGAGATGTCACATGAACTCAAAAGCAGCTCAGATCAGGGCCTCAAAACAATGCTCCAAAAGGCTCCAGAAGTTACCGGAGTTTCCCATTCCCTCACCATGTTCTGGCATTTGGGATATGTTTGCTGGCTGATGTAAGTGGCTGCAGTGCCTTCACATTTGGCTTTTGATCCTTTCAGAGCACAAGAACTCTCATGCTCTCTGTGCAGCACCCAGCACAATGAAGTGTAGACATTTCTAGAGAGCAAATCACACAGAAGTGTGCTTCAGGAACATGCTTTGTAAGGCTGTTCAGTTTGCTCAGTGAGGAGAAAACAGCTGTTTAGAACCAAGGATTCATAAACTCAATTTCCACCAAACAGCCGGTGACTGAATAATAAGATGGCAGGTGAAATACAAAGTCACTAAATGGAAATTAATGCATACGGGGGGAAAATAATTTAAGTTCTGAATGAAAAATGACAGGCTCTAAATAAGCTATTACCAGTCAGGAAGAAGATGCTGGCGTCTTCATGGCTGTTCTCCAAAAGGATCAAGGCTTTCAAAGATGCTGAGAGAACTGGGATAGAATCAGGCAGGGAGCTGAGACCAACTCATTACTCTAAAGCAAAATATTCAGCACATCCCCAGCTGCCAAATACTTCATGATAAACCATCCCAAGCTACCAAACAGGCTGGAATTCAGTTGGAAGAAACAGACAAGGTGTCAGTGGTGATCCAAGGTATAGAAAACTAAGCAGATGAGAACTGTCCAACTGTGGGATTACAGGAGAAATTATTATGGCCAAGGTGGTTAAAGAATCATTCACTCTTTCACAATGTGAGAAAGTGGGGCATACCACTGGTTGATCTGATAACACAAAGTTTTCTATTTAAAAACCAGCATGACTGTGTACCTGCATGAGAAGGATGGCCAGCTAATAACACAAAGCCAAAGAGCACAGGGAAGAGATGGGTTCAAGGAAGAATTAGAAGATCTTTAAGAACCTTTCCCACTCAAACCATTCCAGGATTCTAAGATGAGTTCACCAGTGAACATGGTGCCTCTGATACTATCTTCCCTTTAGGACATCTCTTGCTCCAGGGTATGTACACTGGCCTTGTTCTACATCCCTGAGCAGCCCAGTCAGTAGTACTGGAGTCATGGTGCTGGGAAAGATGGCCCTTGGGTTTGACCAACCTTGTATTTACTCGGACAGCACAGCTCAAAGCTCAAAGCACAAGTAAGACAGGAAGATACAGCATGAAATAAAAACCTGTGGGTCTCAAGCCCTTTTTCCCCCCCCTTATTACTGTAAGGAGTACTTGTGCAATCTGACAACCTCTGACACCTACTATTGTTCAAGTAACTGCCTCAGGGTCAAACAGCCCCAAACACATGGAATCACAAAGCAAAGTCCTCCCAACTGTCATTTCACCCTCTTGGGCCTTCTAGGCATGAATCCTAGAGGGACTCCTCATACTGAGCTGCCACTTTGGGAAGAATGTGTCAGCCCCCTCCCAGGGTGGGGAAGAGAGAATTAGTAGCACTAATCTGAGCTGGTTGTCTGGCTAAGAGGCTGCTACCATTCAGATACAATCATTGAGAATTCCATGCTTCAAATCCTGATTCTCATATTCATACCTCTGAGCCCATATATCAAGGATGGGTAAAGGATAAGTGTGAGCTTAAAGCTAGGTAAAGCCTGTTATCACCACACATCCTCTTCTGGCATAGCTATCAGAGTTACTAAAGTTGTAAAGTTTTTTCAAACAAGATGTTTGGGTTTAGGAGTTCTCCTTTTGTCTCTTTCTCTTAGGGAATTTTCTCCTATTTTTGTTGCTAAGAGACAATACGGAGAGAGAAAAAAGTTGCCAAGCTCAGGGGAGGAGAGCACCTGGCTGCACTCTTACCTGAGGGTTTCTGTCCTTCAGAGATACTGGCAGAATTGGGCTGGGAAAAAAGAGGCTGGGGCAGCTGCTGGCTCTTGTTCTTTTGGCAGTATAGGGGAGACAGGCTGCAGTTGCTGTGGGGAGAATTCCCCACCACTGCGCGGTTCTGTTGTCTCCCCTTCTTCTACTGTGAATGCAGCTTTGCTCGTAAGAGCAGCCATTGCACAGGAACCTTATTGACACCCCACCCCACCTCACCGAACAAAGGACTTTCACCAGCTGCTCCAGTGTCTCGGGAAACTCCGGGATCCCGAGCCCCTTCCCCCTTCAAGAGAGCCTCTCCTAGCCCTGTTTGAGAACTGGGCTGCTGCTGCCCAGTACCCGCCACGCTTCTGCTACTGCTGCAGGGGTTTTTGCTGCACTGTAGCCTGCCTTCCCTGCCTACCGAGATGCCCCATGATTCTAGCTGCCTCTTGCTTGCTATCCCAGATGAGCTCATTCCTCTGCTCCCAAGGTTCCTGCTGTGGCACTGGGATCAGCTGCCCCAGGAGGTTTCTAAAGGAAGTCCCTTTTCCATCCCTTCTGCTGGCTGCCTCTGCCATTGTAACCGGGAGAGAAATGACCGAGCCCGCGCCACAGCGCCCCCTGCCGGCGCGGGGGAACCATCGCACCCGCCCCGCCCGCCGGGAGCCGCCAGCGCCCCTGCCGGCCGTGCCCGGAACTGCACCCAAGGGAAAGGGCAGGGAGTAAAAGGAGTAGGGAAGAGAATTCACTGGGGTTTCTGCTCTTTTGTTTTTGGTTTGTGTTTTGTTGTTGTGGGTTTTGGGGTGGGGTTTTTTTGCTTTTGTTTGTTTTTGTTTGTTGTTGCTGCCATTGTTGTTGTTTGCCCTATTATACTCCATACATACCAGTAAGGAACTGTTATTCCTTTTCCTCTATCTCTGCCAGAAAACCCTTTACATTTAAAGTTACGATAATTTGGAGGGAAGGGGGTCATATTCTCCATTCCATGGGAAGTTCCTGCCTTCCTCAGCAGACACCTGTCTTTCAAACCAAGACCGAATTGTGCTGGGAGAGGTGGGCATGACAGAATTGTATAAGGAAAAAGCCAGCATTTCAGCAACAATTTACAGTCCCAACTACCAGAAATCAGTACTAGCTGTCATCTCAGTCAAATGAAAAAACACCTAAATGGCAGTGGTCAGCTTATGTTTTAAAGAGTCATTTCAAGTCTCTGGGAAGGAATCCAATGCATTTATAATGCTCGGACAACCTTTCCACAAGCACAGGTAGCATGAAACTAAGACAGTTCGAAGTGAGACCCTGAGGGAACAGACAACATCTATTTCCACTCGTCTTAGACTGGATAGGTATTTTGGAAGTTAAAGGGAATGTCATGCCCCTGGCAGATTTTAATACTTTAACTAGCAGTTTTTCCCTTGCCTTATGCTCCTTCCTTTAAAGCATAAATGAATCAAGCGCAGCTCCATTTAAAATACCACTTCTCATGAAATTCTAATCCCCACTTAATTTTATGTCTTATTGCATTACCACAGAGAAGGGGAGAATGAGAAAAGGGAAGAAGAGATGGTTCAGTAACCAACACAGCCCCTAAACACATTTTCTGGAAACAGCCAAAGACTGCAAAATGACCAGGCCTTATGAAAGCCCAGCAGGCTTTAATCATGCACTCATGTCCTGTCCTCACCACGTGCTGTGCAGGCTAAGTATTAAAATAGATTGACAAAATTAAAGCAAAAAAATAACAGCTGTTAAAGATTTACAGAAAATTAAAATTGTGAAATCAATAGCTAAGATTAAAAAAACTACAACAAAACTACACAATCTTCCTCTTGTAAAGGTTTGGGGAAGAACAAATACTCTCAGAACAATGAAAGGCTGTATCATCAAAAGGCACCTCCAAAGTATGAGAACTTAATGAGTAATGGTCTTGGCTCTTCCTCTGTGTGCAGCTATGTTGAGGCCCACCAAAAGCAAACAAGGATAATGCTGGGCAATGCCAACACCCCATCCTGGAAATGCTCTGACTTCATTTTTCCTTCCAACCAGCAAGGGGGCAAGTAGACACAACAGAAAATACGCTGTCAGATGTTGCTTTTAGTTTTCATCAATAAAGAAGTTGAAACTATCCCGATGACTAAAGTAGATGACTCAAAAAAGGGAAGATAAGATACTTCCGGACATGTCTAGCACTGTGACACCTGTGTGCTCATGCCACACTGCCTGGGCTGAAAAGCTCCAAGGGGGATGTTCTCCTGCTGTGGAAAAATGCAACTGGCTCAGGCATCCAAGAGCTCTAGCGTTCAACATCAACAGTGTCCAGCTTGGAAGGAAACAAGTCAAAACTTCAGTAAGCTGAGTCTATAATGCAAAAGGTTCTCTTGTCACCTCAGTTCTGCACTTTTTAACTGAATTACTTTAGCAGTATAGGATTCCAGGATAACAGACCTGTGTAAAATGTAAGAATCTATAGATCTGAGGGAAAACCCTAACCCTAATCACTACCCTGTGAACTGAGGGATAGGGTTGAACTACATTAATAATCTGTTTCCACTTAAGTCAGGATTTGTACCACTCTTTACAGCTACAGACCAGCGTTCTCATTCATTGCCTGTATGAATCCTTTCTGTCATTGTTATTTCAAAACCCATCAAAGCATGATCATAGGAAAAAAGCTTATTTATTGATTCATCTAGGTGAATACCCTTAATTTTGTGTAATGTTTCATAAAGACGCCAGTGAAAAGTTTGTTTTACTGACAAACCACAATCAGAATACATGACACAACTTTAGGTGAGATGCAGTCCTGGACACTGGGTAGTGTAAGGCACAATGCAAAGTGCAAACTCATAGCTTGACTCACCTAGTACAATTCTCCTGCCTCCAGAGCCAGCAAATACCAGTGATTAGCAGCACAGGACAGAATGGTTTGGCTTGGAAGAGACCTTCAAATCTCTCCTCTTTTAGTTTAAAACCAGTCCCTCTTGTCCTATCCCTATCTGCACATGTGAAAATATACCTCTTTTTCATAAGCCCCTTTAGGCCTTGGAAGGGGCTCTGAGCTCTCCCTGGAGCCCTCTCCTCTCCAGGTGAGCACCCCCAGCTCAGCCAGCCTGGCTCCAGAGCAGAGGGGCTCCAGCCCTGGGAGCATCTCCATGGGCTCCTCTGGACCCTCTCCAACAGCTCCGTATCTCCAGACCTGGACACAGTACTCCAGGGACTCACATAAGGAGGGGAGAATCCTTGACCTGCTGGCCACTCCTTTCTTGATTCAGCTAGGGTATGGTTGGCTTTCTGGGCTGCATCTGCACATTGTTGGCTCATGCCCAGCTTTTCATCCACCACAAGTCCTTGTCCAGAGGGCTTCTCTCAGTGAGTTCTCCCTTTCTCACCATTAGAAAGATGTCTTAAAAATATATTTAGGTCACAGAAAACACTTGAATACCCTAGAAAAACATATAAAACTATGCTGAATTAAGACAAAAACAGATGGAATAAGAACTAAAGAACACAAATTCTTTAGCTAGGCTGTGAGTGGACCTGATAGGGAGGTGAAAAGACTCTTGGGCACAATTCCACCAGGCTTCTGTTTGCTGCTTTTCACAAGACCTCAAAGCACTTTCTAAAGAAAGTCAGCAT
The DNA here is from genome assembly GCA_013400075.1 of Hippolais icterina. Lineage (NCBI taxonomy): Eukaryota > Metazoa > Chordata > Aves > Passeriformes > Sylviidae > Hippolais > Hippolais icterina. Next base: position 131,235 of record VWYN01021953.1, on the reverse strand, counting down.
CAATATCAGGTTTTATTACATCTCATCTTTACAGGACACAGCACAAAAGTAGATATTCACTCTGGCCTCACACAGCCCAGACAGGTCTTAACATTTACTGCTGTTCCCTTAAGTTCTCTGGTAGAACAAACAGTTTGTAACAGTTAAAGAATATTTTTAAACTATGCTGAGGATAAAGGGAGCACAGCCTTCAGGAATATATGAGACTCTGCTTTCAAGCAAACATCTGGCTTTTTTCACAGCACAAAACAACAGAAACAAACCCACCAGGTATTGCTGCATACTCAATGCAGTGAGAGAGCAGTGAGGAGAGAAAAGCACAGGCCCACAGGACAGCAGGATCACAGTATCCTGCCAGCTTCATCCACAGATCAATCCAAGCAACAGCAGAAAAGCTGGCAAAGGAAATAATGACCTGAATAGGATTCAGTCCTGTACAGAGGATGAATATGAATAAGACTTTTGCAGCATAACTAGGAATCTATACCTAATTTGGTCTGACACGGTGCACAGGTCTCCAGCAGGATCTCACTTTCAGTAACAAGAGTCCCCAGCAGAAGCTCCAGGAGGTTTCTGTTAACAACTGCTGCCTGAGCTCCTGTCCCAGAGAGCACTTGGAAGATTTGTAACAAAACTGTCTGAAACCAGGACTTGATTGTCAGCAGGAACAGAGAGTGCAGGACAGCCTGGGAAAGATAGGATCTCTTCTTTCAGTATAGACAACTTCTCTTTTGCTGAGTCCAAGGCTTTACTGTCAAGTCTTATGCTTGGAGATACAGCCTGCAGGCTTTGCTCTGGCAGAAATGATTCGCCAAGTCACTATTTTTTTTTCCTGCTGACATATATCAGTAAATAAATAACATGGGGGGTTTTGAACAAGGAGTGAGGGGGCAAAAGCTGCTCAAAGAACAGAAAACAATCATAAATGACCCTCTGATCTTTAAAGCTCTTAGGAATCAAGAGGGGGAATAGCAGACAAGGTGTTAGGAAATCCAGTGGTTATTGCACAAGGTCTCCTTCACTCAGTGCCAAGATTCAAATCTCACTGGAAGGTTAGGAGCTATGACAGTGTGCCCAGTTGCCAAGCTGAGAGTCTCCTTTGTTATTCCAGTGCATTACCACAGACAAGACCTCAGACTCCAGTACTGTCCATCTCAGTCCAAATCTCAAGCGTTTGCTATTATTCTTGATACAGAATATCTCAATACATAACTCTAGTCTGTTTGGCCCCACTCTGATCCACCTTCTCCCACTGCTACAGCTCTGCTGAACAGCCCTTCTTCCTTCCTCACCACATTCCCTGTGGGGATGGGAAGTTGCACTGATGATGGAGGCTGCTAAGGAAAGTGAGCTGACACACAGTTCAGATGCAACATCCTCGGGGCACGCACTATCTGTAAACCTCAGCAGGATCTTGTTCCATAATTAAAAACATCTGATCTTGTGACAGTAAGAGAGATATCAAATTGGAACATAACAATACAGTGATTAAAATTCAGGTGTGGTACAAGTCACAGCAGTATGGCAGTGATGAATGTCACACCAGGAGTGTTTTGGAGGGATGAAGTAACTTATTTTCACATTTCTGCACAATTAAAATTTCCTTAAGTAGTAACACAAAAAAAACATAATTAAGTGTTCCTGTGTTAAACCACATCCTATTTTTCCCTCTAAGTTATTTCTAAAACCACTTACACAGAGCTTCATAAAGGCCTGCTGAAGACACAAATCAAGCAAGCTTCCTAATGCAGAATGACTGATTTCTCTGGCCATCAAGAATACATTTAGATCTCCAAGAGCTGAATAAATTCAGGAGAGGGAAGTCACCATTCATTTGCCAGTTCTTTGCCTTTTTGCTCCACTGCTAAAAGAAGCAGTTCCATGAATTGCAGAGTGATCCTCTGACACACAATACAGTCAAATCCTATCACATCAAATTGCCCAAAGAGCATTTTACACCACAGACTGCAATTTCACCCATGGATTTAGGTACTGCTTCCTATGAGTGTGGTCAAGAGTCTGGTCCATGATGGAGCAGAGACAAGAGTGATAGAAATGTCTATGCACTGCTGTCTCCTGCTGATCTGGCACAAAGACATGAACATTTTGGGAATGTGAATTTTAAATTTCTGTCTTCCGTATAACTATATTCTCCTGGTTAACCTCAACAGAGGGTTTGGATGCCCAGGAGGCTTTTGGAGAAATTGCCAGTGTACTCTAGCAGCTGAAGCATGATCCAGGGTCACACACCAAGGTGTTCCTCCAGTGATGTGGCAACTGCCAAGAGTGGCCAACTGGCTCTGAGACAGGGAGCTGCTTGCAGGCAGGTGGGCCAAGCCATGAGTCACTGAAGCTGCCTGGAATGGAAGAGGAACAGTGACCTACGGAAGAAAGTAAGATACTATTAAGATGAGAAGACTACTTGTGGATTTTTTGCTGTCCAATTGCTCAGCAACAAGTGAAGCAGGGAAGACATGAACACTCTTGCAAAGATAGGGTAAGGAACATTTGAGAAAGAAGGGCTAACAGATCACTTATTTTGGGCCTAGTTTTAAAGTGGAAGGCAGTTTTAATGCAAACATGCTATGCTGCTTGTTCCTTCCATGTAAGTCTTTGACCTATTGCCTAATTTCTGTTAAATGTCAGAGTTGCAGATTTCAAAGGTACTAAATTCAAACAAGGTTCACTAAAATGGGTGCTAGATAGAAGGGGAAAGCCTGTCTGCTGAAGCTATGGGGAAAAGGCCATAACGTGAGCACAAACCTTATTAGATAGCAAAGAATTACGGGATGAACTAGGTTGGAAAAGACCTTTGAGATCACCAAGTCCAACCCATAACCTAATGCCTCCTCGTCAACTAAACCATGGCACTGAGTGCCACATCCAGTCTTTTTCTAAACTCATCCAGGGATGGTGATTTTACCACCTCCCCGGGCAGGCCATTCCAGCACCTAATCCCTCTTTCAGTGAAGAAGTTTTTCCTGATGTTGAACCTAAACTTCCCCTGGCACAGCTTAAGGCTGTGTCCTCTCATTCTGTCAGTGGTTGCCTGGGAGAAGAGACCAATGCCCACCTGA
>VWYN01021953.1:80049-113287 GCA_013400075.1 Hippolais icterina | reverse complement strand
TGCTTACACTTCACACCACTGTCCCCAGTAATAAATACAGCAGCAGAGTAACTCAAGTTTTCTTGCAATTTGATCTATAAAAAAGCAGCTGACTTCCTTTCCCTCTCCCAACATTACCCTGCGCTTCCTGATACTCTTGGAAATCTTACAGTTTTTATCAAGCAAGTTGGCACTAGGTAGCTATAAACACAAGTTCTAACTATACCTCTGAAAATACTAATGTCAATATCTCCCATCTATCCTTCAGCTTGCCCTGCAAAACAAATCATGAACAAGCTTTCTTTAGCTTCTCTGGAGTTTTTGGGAGCTACTAACCATAAATTTAAGACACCACTCTGCTTAAATGTCTTTGGCTCACATGGAGGGAGAGGGACGATATTCAGTAGTCCCTGAATGCAGCATCACCAAATAAAGGTAGGCTTTCACTTGCAAGCAAAGTAGCAGTAGGCCAACATGGAAAATTCTTGAATACAAATAGATCCTTATCCCCATCTCCTTCCCTGAAACAGTGGTTGTAAATCAGATAATTGAAGGCATCCCTTTTGGAAACCTCATCCTATATTTCAGCAGTTCTCTCTCAGTATCTCGAGATGCGTGGGATGCAAAAACTGATGTGAGTGGTCACATCTCAGCCCTACACCTTCCTGCCAATCAGACTGGAGACAGATGAAAAGCCAGTAGGAAGCAGGACAGAAAAAAAGGAAAATCCTGCAGCAAGCAAAAGATGAGGGGTAGGATGAATCTAAAATTGGAAATAATGAAGAAAGAGTAGATTTCAGTACCAAAGTGCCTGGCTATGGCTCAGCTCTGACCCAGACCTTCATGCTCTCTGCAAATCTTAATGCTTACTCTGAGGGGGAAGGAAATCCCATTACAACTGCAAGATTAAGTGAACATTTCTCATTTTCCCAGATTTTGTCACATTTTCATCTATTGCTGTGTAGCCTCCTTTTTCCAGCACCTTCAAATCTCCTTAGATTAAGCTTCTCCACAGACAGTTTGTCCTGGCTCTGGCCAGGATAGGGTCAATTATTGCAGTAGCCAGGAGGGGGCATGGCCAGGACTCTAGGTTATTCTGTATCATCCCATGTCATTGCCAGGGGCTGGGGGGAAGGCAGTCTTGTGGCAGAGGAATCTGTTATAGGGGGTTTTCCATGTGAATAATTCACCTGTTGTACCCTCTGTCACTAGTATTGTTGCTGTTACTGCTCGTTTTCTTATCTCATTGCTGTTTCCAGTAAATTGTTCTTATCTCAACCTGTGATCTTTACCTTCCATGCCTCCAATTCTGCTCTCCATTGCATCAAAGAGAAGGAGAAGGGGGTGAGTGAGCCAATGGGAGCATGGTTTGAAGAGTCTCAGTGGGAGCAGCACATTGGGAAATATCATTTCTAAGCCATGACAGTTTTACCCCATCTTCTACAGTAACACAAGCCTACTGGAAGAGCCAGTCTTTTCAGGAGACTTTTTAGGAGTCCTTTCAAGTCTCCTAAAAGCTGCACCATGCTAAGAAAATGTACCTTTCCCCACCACACTCCGGGTCACGTGTATTTGGTAAGGAAAGGGCCAAGCGCTGTTCTCTGGTCCGACCCCCTTACACTGGAACATGGCCTTAGAAGGGAGCTCAGTCACTGCATGCCCATGCCCACCATGTCAGACTGCACAGGCCTGGCAGGAAGAGTCAGGTACAGGTTGTTCTGCAGTAGCTTTGACTCCCCTTAACTTCATCCATTGCCTCAGTTTAAAAAGTAGAGAAATTCTTGTGTTGTTTTGGTAAAGAAATAGTTTATTATTTATGGCATGTTTTTTCAGGGAACTGTCTATTTAGGCTTCACTGTAACCTTAAAAGCGGGCTGAGAGTACATCAGGGAGTAAGAACGAGTTGACTTGCTGTATTAGGTCTGGCTGAGATGGAGTTCATTTTCCCACAGCAGCCCTCCCTTCAAGTGCCGTGCTTTGCTCTGGGAGGTGGACAGGTGTTGATGACACACCAGCACACTGAACTGAGCAGCACTGGCACAGCATCAGTGCTGTCCCCCCAACAAGGGGCTGTGGCTGGGCAAGATCCTGGCGGTGACACAACCAGGCCAGCTGTCCCAAATTAACCAATGGGATATTCCACACCATATGACATTAGCTCAGATATAAAAGCATAGAAAAGGAGGAGGAAAGGGTGGGTATTCATTATTTAAGATGTTTGTCTTTCCAAGCTACCACCATGTGTGCTGAAGCCCTGCTTCCCCAGAAGGGGCCAGAAAGCGCTTGCTGATACGAAGTAGGGAATAAAACTGATTTTACTCTTTGCTTGTGCACATGCAAACTTGCGCTTTAGTAAACTGCCTTATCTCAACCTATGAGTTGTTTTTCCACCTTATGTTCTCTGCCCTGTCCAGCTGGGCAGGACAGGGCAGCTGGATGGGTACTTTGTGTCAGCCAAGGTCAGCCCACCACACTTCCTCAGATTCAGCCTCTGCTTTCTGCGCTGTTTACTGTGGGAATAAGCTGCTCCTACAGCACAAGTGAGGATCAGACCATTTAACCTGAACATATCATCTCCTCCCTGCACTTCACGCACAAGTGTTCTGGGATTTGCACATGGCTGTAATAAGAGGGAAGTCATCAATAACCTCTCCCTCCCTGATCCTCAAGGAGTATTTACCCAGCTCTCAGATTAGAAAGGCAAGACAGCATTGTCTTGTTCCCAGAACCAGCCTCTCTCTATCAAGCGTTAGACACATCTGCTAAAAAACCAATTAGCTCATGTTAAAACACTTCATTTAATTAAAAATAATCCTCACAGTATCACAAAGGTAAAAGTAATTCAGTGTTTTGGTTAAACCCTGAAAATCGAGTTGAAGCTTGTGAGGTCAGTCTGTGCACAGCACATAGTGCTTTATTTTTAAAGGATACTAATGGAGGCTTGAATTGGCTTTTTGATCACACAATTTATCCTGTAAATAACTACCAAATTCATCTGAACACAGCTAAAGGTTAGTATAGAAAGCTTATTTTCATTGTAAAAAACTGGTAAGATGCATCATCAATATTTTGAATTTCAATGAAAAAGACAAAAGCAGAAAAACTCAAATTTCTTCCATCCTCTAGGGCCTGTCTCTTCTCCAGCTTTACAAATAGTACCTTTAGTAAATATCTGTCTCCTTGATGAGCATGACAGAACAAATCCACTGCCTTTTACAAAATGTGGATGAACTATTAATAGGATCTAGAGCTCCCCCAAACACTCATTTGCAAGCTGTCCCCACAACACAAAGATGGTGGGCCATATTCTCCCTCCATCAGCAGGAATAGCCTTCAGTATCCTACTGAAGCCTCACTGCAGATTGTCAGTGAGCTCTGTGGTTCTCCAGCACGTAGTTCACACTGATCTGTCAGGCACATCAACTGCTGGCTACGAGAAGATGAGTGGAAAAGAGAAAAACCCCAACAAAACGAAAGAACCGAAGAAAAATATGGAAGGAAATTTGTAGTAAGCCTTCTTAATTTAAAATTAGGTGTGGTAGCCATCACCATGACTTTTTAAAAGTTAACTGCTTTTTTCTTTTCATCTCGTTCACGAGGCTTTCAAAGAGAAAGCAACATACAGCTTAACTTCTCCAAGACTAGGCTTTAGTTCCAACTCTCTTAGGAAGACACATAAGAAGTTATTCATAGGAACAAAACAGAAAAACCAAAACCAAACCAAATTATTCATTTCTTGGCATTCAGATAATAGAAATGCTCTAGGGAGATAAAAAATCAAAACTTCATTTTTTCACCAATGTGCCCCTGTGTAAGAAGGTAAAGTCCACTGCTCTGGACACCTTTTATTCATTTCACTTTTACTTTTACAGTTGGATGCCAAAATACATTCTTCTCCAAGAAATATGCACTTGGATCACTAAAGCCAACATCATTTTTACCACTGAATTCAACAAAAGCAAGATTTAGGCCATGGTGTGGAGCATATCTATGTCCAGTTATTTTGAGAACATAAATTAACATTGAAGCATCCATCTGGCATAACAGATTGTTTGGTGTACTTCATCCCCTGCTAATTAATGATTAGCTCTACTAGGTAACAAAAGAGTTTCCCACCAGGTTTTCCAGTTTCAGAGGATAGGGAGGACAGGCTGCCTGACTGCAGACTTGACCAGTAAGGGCTCACACTGATCTCAGTTCTTTGAAAACCCCATCAATGGAACTGGATTCACTGTAGTAGGCAGCAAATTCCTTGGCAAGAAATGTTCTGGAAAGGAGAGTTGGTTTAATTTATGGGTTAAAACCTGTCTTTTTGTGAAAGATTAGAAGGTGTCAAAACTCTTCTGATTTGAAAAAAGAGTAAAGGCTGAACACACTGATTCCCAGACTCAGCAGTCTGGGTCCCTTGGATTAGATCACCTGGCAGGAGACAAGTGAGCCACTGAGGCAGTGATGGTAGCCAGGCACCTTACCCCCACAGCACTCTTCTGATGAAGCAATGCTTGAGGGACTTTCTCAGGTCCTTCTGCTTGTAAAGCTCACCCTCATCCCCAAATATAAGCTCACAAGAGTAACACCTGGGATGGAGCCAGGTGGCTCATGCTGCAAATGCAGAGTGATCACATCACATGGGCACAGGATGGGCAAGACATTCCAGTGTCAGCCTCACTTCTTATCCCAGCTACCAAGAAAACTTGCTGAAAGCTGAAAGCAGAGTTCCATGACTCTGAAAACGCAGAAAACTCAAGAGATTTGTTTGATAAATCTTTGTATGCAACATGTCCTGGGAAGCATTTCAATAGGAAACAGAAAAAAAGTTAATCTGCTGAAGCTCACATGCCAGTGTTTTTCCTGCAGTTTTGCTGGATTTAACCACTGCTAGATGTTCATCTGCAGCTTTTTCCAACTGCAAACTTGTGCTGCTGCAGGAGCAAACACAGCCCTGAGGAAGCTTCAGAAGAGCAGAGTGGGGCTTCCCTGCCCAGACTCACTGGGTGCATGTCTCTGCCTGCACTCACAGTGCTGCCTGGGCACAAAGGGGAGCTTTTCCAGCAAACCCAGGGAGTCAGAAGTGCTTGTGTCAGGAACTGGGGGCTTAACTTACTTGAGACACTAACAATAAGGAAATTATTGCACATGAAAAGTCTCTTTAAGCTTTTTTTTTTGTATCTCAGTTCAGCAAGGTAAAGGGACATGATGATTTTACTCCTCTGTCTGAATTGGCCTGTTTGCATAAGCTAGCAAGTGAAAATTCAAAACAAGCTTGAGGATTAATAATTTTTCATCAAAATCCACCTATGTTTCATGGTTCAACCCTACACAGCAACTCAGCCCCACACAGCTGCTTGCTTCCTCTCCCCCCATTATCATGGGGAACGGAAAGGTAAAAGACAAAACTCGTGGGCTGAGATAAAGACAGTTTAATAGTGAAAGCAAAAACCACACAGACAAGAAAAGCAAACCAAACCAAGGAATTCATTCCCACTTCCCATCACAGGAAAATGTTTGAGCATCCCCAGGACAGCATGGTTCCATCCCATGCAAAGGTGACTTGGAAAAACAAATGCCATCACTCTGAACGTCCATCTCGCCCTTCTTCCCCCTGCTCTGTATGCTGAGCATGACACCACACTGTCTGGGACGGCCCTGGGGTCAGCTGTCCCAGCTGTGTCCTCCCCAACTCCTTGTGCACCCCCAGCCTCCTCACTGGTAGGGTGAAAAGCAGAAAAGGCCTTGGCTCTGTACAAACACTGCTCAGAGGTAATGAAAACATCCCTGAGTTATCATCACTGTTACCAGCAGAAATCCAAAACATGGTTCTATACTGGCTGCTGTGAAGAAATTCCATCATATCCCAGTCAAGACTAGCACCCCAGACCATAAAAACATTCCAAAACCACTTTTTAGGAAATACAATGTTCATGGAAACTACCTTTCCAAATTACATTTATCTCCTCATCAAAACTGCATGCTAAGACAGGTCTTAGTGATGTGCACAAGCACTTTAGGGCTGGGACCATCTCTCTCAAATCAGGCCTTAAGTTCCTTATCACACTTCAGTGTGGTACAACAACAAACAAAACCCACAATCAGAAAGACACACAACCCCCCCATCAAACAAAAACAAACAAACCCCTAACCACTCCCCAAAACCCCACAAGTTCAAGTCATCTGGAAAGATCTCTTACAAGCCAATGAGATACTCCCCAAACCAGGAAGTTGATTATATACTGCAGTAATTAAATAGGCAGCCCAGTTCTTTGTCACAGGGCTCCCAGTTCATTGCATAGGATCTGACTGCTGAGAGGGCATGTAAACAACTGTTCATTTTTGAGAAAAGGGAGCTCTCTCTGTAGCTATTTTATAAATATCCAATGTCAAAAAACAAGGACTTTTAGTCCCTGGGATCACCACAAAGCTGCCTCAGGCCAACAAGAAATCTGTATAGTGCAGGATGTGGGAAAGAAGTACTATTTGGCTTATAAGTTCACAAATAACAGACAAATGAATTTTAAATCGCTCCTACAGAGTGTGAAATCATGGCAGGGAGCCATTCTGACATGTGAATTGTGGTCAGCCTGGCCTCTCACAAGGAAAACAAGGCACCTATTACTCATACTGGGTCAGGGTCTTGAGCTTTCTACCTGTAACAGAAACCAAAGCCCAGAGTACAAGGGAGAGGATTCATATCACATGTGCTGGTCAGCCACCAAATCAGGGATGGGGTGCAGAAGCTGCCAGAAGGATTGAGTATAACTTTAAAATAAGTGCCTGTCACAAGGAAAACAACTGTAAACCAAAATGTCTTCATCACCCAACCCTCCTGCCTGTACTCAGCCACTGAGGTATGCTGAACCTCAGCTGAGCACAGGGCTCCAGTCAAGAGATCCCTGGCCATGAAGTGAAGCCTCATGAATGACCAAACACTACCAGCACACAACAGTGGCCACGAATGTGCCCCATCCCCAAGTATAAAGATAGATAATGAGGTTTATGTGGCCTCAGTACCACCCTAACTCCTGGGTTCTGTTTTCCCCCCTGCTCACACTCCCCACAGCAGCACCACAGCTCACAGGAGCATGACATGAGGAAAAGATCAGTCACACTCTGCTACAAAGGGATGCAAACGATGGCCCGCCTTATGCTGTGGCAGGACAAGCCTCCTGTGACCGACAGACAAAACCTCCTGGAAGACAGAAATGCAAAGATCAAGGTCAGGAAAAAGAAATTAAGTGTTGCAGAAGGGAGGTGGTTCCCCCAAGCAGCTCCAAAGCTATAAACAAAATAAAACCTGCACATGTATCACACATGCATGTGTCCACTGGCTTGGAGAAGATCCTGGTCAGGAGAACGTAAAAGGCAGCCCAGCACATGGCACTTACAGAAGGTGACCACTGGGCAATCCTGTCCACCATGCCAAAAGGTTTATGAAGGGCTCAGCCCGGGAGCATCTTCAAACAGGGATTTCATGGAAATTACTTGTTGATGGCACTGTAGATCTTTTGTAATACAAAGGTGTGCAGCCATTTATCCATTCCAGCACCAGCCAAAATGATAGGAGCAGTTATAACCCTTCCACTGCACAGGCTCAAAACTTGCAAAAATGGCTATTTCAAAGGCAGAAAAGGAGGTTCCTTTCTCCATCATTTATTTATTTGCTGTTTCAGTTTCTTCTGCTCATTAACCAGTGTCTGCCACTGTTCTTCCAAGAAGAGTTTCAACAGATGCCCTTTGTTATTGAATCAAAGAATTGCTTGCCATGTTGATCCCATACCACACAGCTACATATCTCCAGTCTCCCATGCAGGAAATTCCAGACTTTGCTAAAAATTGGCTTGAGACAAGAAATAAAAGCTCTTGATATTCAAACGTCACATAAGTCTTGTGACCACTATTTATACAACCATGAATATTTAGTTTAAATCTCTGTTGTATGAGAATCCCACCTTGATTATTCCTATCTCCAGGTCAATCAAACAATGCTTCTCTGGTTTCCAAAGCCCCCATAACCACTTTTCTTCAAAACCATATTCACATCTAGAGTTTAAATCAAAATCTTTTGGGCAGCGGAGAAAGCAACGGGAAGCAGCTTGAGAAAAGGAAGAACTGTTTTCTGCAAAGGTGTGGAATTGCATTCAGATGAGTGAATTCCATAAATCTAGAGAGGTCAGGAACTCTAAGGTACTGCAGCTTTGAGGCAAACCTCTCCTCTCATTTAGCCTTCTGCATAATCCTGAACTATCACTCATTGCAACACGGTTAACAAAGCAATTATCTTTTCTCCAAATCTCTACCTCAAATAACATGATTACACAAGACAAAACTAATCAAATAAATAAATAAATAGGTTTAGGCTTGTTTGCAGAAAAAACTAAATGGAAAGACTGGATACAAAGCACAGGAAGAAGTTGCTTTTTAAAGCCAGTCTTCCTGTTTCTTAGGGCCCAGCCTCATGGGGATTTTGGCTATTTGGGTATGTTGGTGCTGAAAATGGAATGTCCAACCAACACCTACCTCATGCAACTTAACCACTCTTCATGAACTGCTGCTGTTCCTTTGACAACTATTTCTATTCAAAGGTTGTGGTAACACCACTTCTAAAACAGCTGGCCAGTTATGAGAGGTCTCTGAGCAGTGTTTTCTCTGGCTGTGCCTGGCTGTTGTGCAGCACTGACCTTACACACTCGGCCAAGTTAGCTCCAACCAGCCCACTACACCACATTCTTTCCATGTGGCCCCTGGCAAGTCCCTGACTGTTGAGCAGAGGCCATCAGCACTCGTCCATGTTGTGCTGTGCTGTTTCTTCTTATCGCACCTTTCTTCTTAAAAGTACAAACTGGCTTTTACAACCTGAATGGCCAAATATGGATAAACTTCAAACCAGAACAGTTTCCCATGCAGACCCCTTAGCACAAGCCTACATTTCAGTGTTGTCTCCAACACAAGTGACACTACGCAATTACACTTGTGAAGTCAGGAGCAGCTGTTCAATGGTGCTCAGGGCAATGCTGAACAAAGCAGCCCTTCACTGGGAATGTGGCTAGATCTGCTCTTCAGAAGTGCAACCAAAACCCAAAACCTTGGCTGAGAGTCATCTGAGAAGCCTCAAACAGGCTCAATCACCAAGACAGATCTCATCCTATTGTTCAGCTGAAGATGCAGTTAGACACTCATCAAGCTTTAAAAATCAGTAATTTCTTTATCTTTTCTTTAAATTTCCAACTTACAACTGTCAAGGTATATATGACACTGTTTGTAATTCCACTTGCAATAAAATTCAGGATTGATGATTTGTTTTACAGTCACTGATCCTGTGATATGAGCCTTTCTTAAAGCTTATAGAAATAATCATACGAAGCCCAAGGATATGTATGTTAGGCACTTGAACAAAAAAGCAAAATAAACACAACGCCTGTGTAACTGAAGAAGCTTACGTTGGAACATAAATAAGACTAGATCTATTTTTTTTCAATGTCTATATCAAGGTTTCAAAATTAATTGCATTTTTTGGACAATGTATGTACACTTGATCCAAGTGAAAAATGCTTATTTTGTATTTTTTAATGCATGGAAAAATAGCCACAGGTGTGTAAAATCTGTCGGTACAAAGCTTGTAGGCACACAGCATTATTATTTTTTAATATATTCTTTATGTATCTTGTTGAAAAAGTCTTGAGAAATATCATAAACACTTTCTAAAAGTTAAGAGCTCTTTAAAACATTTATGGAATTGTAATCCCTCTATTTCAAGTGTTTTAAAGGGTTCAGACAGCCACGATTTCACACTCTGTAGGAGAGATTTAAAATTCATTTGAATTCCTGTTATGTTATTTGTGAGCATATAAGCCAAATAGTACTTCATTCCCACATCCTGCACTATACAAACTTCTTGTTGGCCTGAGGCAGCTCTGTGGTGATCCCAGGGACAAAAAGCTATTCTTTGTGATGCTCTACAGAGCTTAGTTGCTTATAAAGTAAGTTTGCTGGGTTTACTGCCTTTGAATCCCACACGATCATCTTCAAAAGAATCACCTGACCTTTCTTCTGCCAAAGGGGTAATGGCCAGATGAGAGAACACTTGGGGAGCACTTCCCCAGTCCCAACCGACAACGTGCATTCCCAATTTATCAAGTTACTTAACAATATACCTAGCTAATAACATTTAAATGGAGTGATTAAAGTGCTTGAAGTCTTGCATGGCCTCAGGCAGTTGGGAACCCACATGCTGACCCTTGAGAAAACCAACCATCTAACAAAAACCAAGCTTTTATAAAACCTTATATACTTTCCTATCAAGACTGTTGGTTACAGAGCAACACTCCTAAACTACCTGGGATTTACATTGCATTGTGGTGTATTGCATTTTCCAATGCAGGGCTCCAATCCTTACTGCCTAGACCATGTAGAAATTTTATATAAAAGTTTAATGACAATTGCTTTAACCAGAAGTGAAATATGATTCCTTTCAGCTTTGTCAGTCTTCTGTTACATGACTGAGCCAAGACCTGCTGTTCCTTTGGTTGTATTAAAGCACTTGATAAGGAGCAATAACCTTTTCTTCCCAAACTGCACAGCAGCCTGCCTTTAGGTTGGAATCTCTGTGAAACACTATCACACACTTTTTCATTGAAAAAATCTGCTAGTGCTCCAAAGTTTCCTGATGTAGTTTCTCCCTATCTTATCAAATTAAGGCAAGAGAGAATATGAAGAAAAAGACAGGGAGAAAATATATAGTTTAATTATCTAGAAGATAATGGAAAATCAAAGCAAGTCACAAGGCTAAAACAAGAAAAATACATACTTTTATATAAACAATACATATCTATACCATATCCCTAATTACTGAACATCCTGAAGCACAGGTTGAATTTTAACTGCAAAATTATACCCAGTGAGGACAAACAACCAAACAGAAAATTGTGTCCACACAGACAGAGCTATGGAGTTTAGAGCTTAGCTCCTAATATTTTGTTGTCATTACACTATGAAAAATAAATTCAAATCTAAGGACTTATCAAACACTTCTATGTATTTAAAATTTTTTCCTTGCTTTTCTCTTTTTGAAAGATTAAGTCCCATGCTTTCTTACTGAGAGGATGCCAGAAGGAAGTAATTAGCCTTCATATCATGGCTGAAAACAAAGCCCTAAATCACACAATGTTCTAGAGTCAACAGAAGGAGATTAACACAAAATGACCAAAAAACTGCTTTATGGCTGGAACCTTAGTAAAACTAATGGAGAAAAACTAGCAGTGTAGAAAGGAGTCAAAGAGCCTCCATTAGTTTACAGACTTTAATAAAAATACTAAAGTCAGCCAGTGCACAACTTAGTCAACACTGGGCTACATTTAAGCTCATCTTGAGATACCAGTCCACTGCAGTACTTGGAGAAGCAGAGCAAAAGCTTTTCCTGGCCCCTTTCCTGATGCTAGGTGATGATGGTGATGAGCCTTCCTGTGCTTTTGTGGTGAGGAGTACTCAGGGCTGCCATCTCCTCTACCAAGGAGGTGGGAGGAAAACTGAAAGCTCACAATTAGTTCCAAGTTCTCCCAAGAGAACCAAAGCAGCCAACAGCCCAAACCCCAAAACTGATCCCATGCCTTGCCTGCAGAGGTACTGGTGCCCTCAGGCAGAACTGCAGCAAACAAGTTCCTTCAGACAGCCTTCCTCTTCAAAGCAGGAGGGCTCTAGCAACTGAGAGGAAGAGAGCAGACAGGAAAGTAAGACTCCTACACTTTCAGGAAGAGAAAATACATTTGGCTAAGTAAGCATTAGAACAACATGAAGACAATCTCTCTTAAAGTACAGGAGACTGCTGAACAAGGGCTCCAAACCACAACCATGCAGTGACTGCCAGGAACAGTATGATAGATGGTATTGTTGTTGTTACCATCATCATCACTTGGTGGGGACAGAGCCAGCCCTAGTGCATCAGTCTCTGAGCACTGGGGTGGGACATGGGCACTAGCAGGTACATCACTTGGAGAAGTTCCATAAGGATCAGGAGTCACTAGCACTGGTGGCAGCTCCAGCCCACTGTCTCAAATGCAGACAGAGACAAAATAGAAAAACTGTCAAGCTGGAGAGACACCAACAAACTGATAAGCATATTGAAAGGTACAGGCATGCAGCTCCCGACAAACTAGAAACTTCTGACTATGGGCTCCCTGTGCTCTTCACACCATTGCCCCTCCAGCTCCCAGAAATGACTTGCTGTAGGAGACAGGATATTTTCATTCACTGAGGAGAGAGGAAAGGAGAATGTTGTCCCAGCTCGAGTGGTGCAGAAGGTAATAGTTCTGCTCTTCTGTCTCTTATTTTAACTAAATAATTTATTTAGCAAGGCATACCTACTTTTCAGCCCTATTCATCAAGTGTCTGTGAGCTCTGGGACAGCCCTGTCCCTTCACAAGCAAGAGCACTACACTAAAACATTACCTACCTAAAAAATCCCTTACCAGGCTCTGAGTTTTCAGAACTAAGTTTGCAAAGAGACCAGATTGTCTGTAATATTATAAAAAATTCAGCTGACACAAAAATCAAGATGCGTTTTCTTCAAGCTGATCTTCCCTCCAAAGCCTACTAACGGATTTCTGCCGACAGCTCTACAGATTAATCCACCTCTGTCCCTGCAGCAGGCAAATAAAGCCTTACACAAATCAGCAGAGCAAGATGCTGCACTCAGCAGATACCAGAACAGCACATGCTACAAAATACAGCACAGCCAAATGTAAAGGCAAGGAGGTTGCAGATTAAAGTACCTTTTCGTTATGCCCTTTTATCTTACAAGGTACTCCTGAAATTAACTCCTAGCCCAGAATGGTTTTTTACACCATTTCGTTTTCAGATTGTAGCTCAGATTATTTTGAAGCAAAAGTACCACAGAAAAATGAGCAGTGTCTCAGGTGTTCCACCTCTGCAAAAGGGTGGGAAATTAATTTAAGGTCCATAAAAGCAGAGGTCTCTGCAGGTATTAATTTCCATCTCGCAGAATTTACCAACAGTCCTAGAATTCCTCAATTTCTAGCTATGACAGTAACATAAAAAGAGAAAAGCAGCAGTACTTATCCTGGCACACAAAGCAATTGAGCAAGGTCCATGCTACATTGACCCTGCCATCTGGACAGTGCAGAGGCATTTCCAGCATTATCCTGTATAATCGTGTAAAATTGTATTCTGATGAGAGAAGCCAAAAATCCTGTGCTCCAAAGATCCAGCTGAACATAGCAATCAATCAATCAATCAATCTCCCTTTATGGATGCAAGATCACACACATCACACAGTGATGCCCACATCACTGCTTCATAAACATGAACAAATTCTCACTTTTTTTTGCATAGTTTTCAATTCACTGGTCCTGCGGAGTGCAAGAAAAAGAGAAGTTAAGAAGCTGATCCTCTGTCCCCAGTGAAAAACAGAAAGGACTTTGTTGGGGGCTGCTGTATGTGCAGGATTAGGCCTGAATGATTTGCCAAAGGCTTTACAACAAATTGGTTGCTGAGCTAAGAATAGAAGCTGGGAATCCTGGTTCCTGGTGCGGTAGTCACTACACAACCCCTGCCTTCTCCCAGAGAGGGCACTCGGGCACACAGACTCACTTGGATGCTGCAAGAGGACACAGTGCCCTTGTGAGGCTTCACTCAGGAATCTTCCCCCAGCTAAAATGCAAGAGCCCTGTGCTGGAAACTATTAAACAGCTGTAGCTCCAGCTCCTGCCTCAGCATTACACACCAGTGTTATCAGCTTCCTTCCTTATGCCAGGAATGCTGCAGGAATTTGCCTTCTGCAGACTAAAGAGAAAGAAGAATGAAAAAGATGATTGTGTGTCTGTGTGTATGAAAGAACAGGAGTGAGAGAGAAAGAGGGAAGATTAAAGGCTTTGTCATTATATGGTTTAACCTTTTGAAAACAGATTTAATAATCCTGTATCAAGACTGTGACTGGTGTAAGTTTTATCATGGTATTGATCTTGCCCACAGTCCTACCCACCTGTATTGCAAGTTCACAGCCTGCATTCCAGCTCCCTGCACAGTCTCTGCCCCAAGAAGCCTGCTCAGCTACATCCAACAACCTCAGTGCTTCAGCAGCAAAGGCTTTAGCCAGCTGAGCACTTCTTCAAAACACCGCATTTTGGGAAGAACCAAATACCACAAAGGCCTGAGATATAAAAGGTAAAGGACTCAAAATGGGATTCCCTCAACAACAAAAATATATACAACCATCTCCCATACACCCTGACATAACAAAGCTCTACAGGGCTTGAGGGAGCCAGTAGAACAGTTTTGGTATGTTGAAACAAGTACAAGACAAGGAATGCGTGGCAACAGATTGAGGAACCATCAGTACAGAATCTGCAGACTCTTTCAAAAGGCAATGAGCTATAGACAAACAGCAAAGGAACAAAAATTGTAATCTGAAAACGAGTAAATACAATCCCCCAAACCCCAAGAGCTTTGTTTAAGGACCAACTACTCAGACCAAGAAAACCTGGTTAATTTTGAAAGCAAATGACCAAAGGACATTATGGGATTCTGAGAAAGCCAGCAATGAACCAGTTAACTGGAATGTCTGATAATTCCAGTGAAGCCAGTCTCCCATAGAGACACCTCCCAATTTTGGATGCAGGCATTACATTCACTAGTTTGGTGCCATGTAACTATATGACACTGATTTTCTATATTGCATCAAGAAGGAAACATGCTTCCAGCCAGTAATCTGCAGACTGGGAGGCTAGAAACATTTCAGGAGGAGGCTCCATATGAACACATGGGTAAAAATACCAAAAGTAAGGTTACACCTGTTGCTTCCAACCTGTCAGTATGCAAGCCTGGACTGAAGTTTACTACTGGTTTACTAGCAATGTTAGACATAGTGAACGTATGAAGGCCAAGGTGAAGCAGCTTTGACAGATTTCCTGGTAAGCTCCAGTGCCAGGGCACTTACTCTGGGGAAAGGTGTTACCTTCATAGGAATCAACTCACACAATGTCAAAGTAATAATTTTGCACTGAGGAGAATAAATGGCAGGGGAGGGAGGGGAAAGGAATCTTTTAGATTAAATCATAGGCAAGCTTTCACCAAAGCAGAAATTCAATAGTATGCCAAGGTTTCCAAGCAAATCCTTGCTGACCTGTCCAAAGAAAAGTTGAAGCGTAATTTACTGGATTTCTGTAAAATAAGCTTCATTTTTGTCTGAGGCTGCAAAAAGCAAATCTGCAACTTCTGTGGAGTTTCAGTTGGTGTGTGAGGCTTCATTCTAGAGCTGTGTGAACACTGGGCAGCATTCTCTACTTGAAGAACTGAACGTAAGTGTACTGGAAAAAGCAAGTAACACTTGAATCTATCAACAGATAGGTACAAAGTCTGTAATTTCCAAATACATGAATGTCAATGTGGCCACTGTTTGCAACTGACTGAAGATTTCTCCTGTTATATGGGCTTAGCTTGCCCACTGTCTATAAAAAAACCATCTCCTGTTGGGCCATGCTCCTGTTAAGTTCCTCCTCAACCAAGAGTACTGCCTGAATTACAATGAGCCTGTATCGCTACCAGCTATAATATGACCATACAGGTACCTGAAAAAAGGACAAAATAAGGCTTCAAAACAAGCCAAGATCCAATAATTTAATCTTTATCAAATCCCTGCCTCCAAAATGAGGCAAACATTTGGTGAAGATAAAATGACTGGATGATTTTCCCACAATTATATGAGCAGTAGAAAAGTTCAGACTTTCTTGCTCTAAACAACAGCAGTATGAAGAGGTCAACCCTACTGTCACCTGTACCAAAGGAAGAGATCTCCTCATCTGGGCTGAAACAACAGATGTCTAGAGAAGATGTTTCCTTCAATTAAAAATAAATAAATAAATAAATAAATAAATAAATAAATAAATAAATAATAATAATTCAGTGCAAACTCAAAATTTACATGCAGGTTTTCTTAGACCCCTGCACCCTTTCTGCCCTGCATCCTCACACTCCCAGCATGGCAGTCCACTAGTGCTGAGCAGTCTGAGAGCTGTTCTGAGGCATCACAGCTTCCTCCTGAGCAGCACAGACAGCTTGTAAACAAAATATCAATGAAAAAGCCTACTGAGGGTGCAAACCCATGGCTTAAATGGAGTAAAAATTTCTCTCTGGCCAGACTCCCAGGGCAAAGGAAGTTTGTGCCAGTTACACTCTTAACCAGCATTTTCATGTCCAAGGAGCAAAATAATTTCTTCTTAAATCTCTCCATCAAGAGCCTGGTGAATAGCTGTTCTTTGAAATGAGGGCACAGAGCCACCACGGATTTTTTTCTTCAACAAGCCAATGTTGAACAGAATCTCACAGCCACAGAGGCAGCAATAAAAGAGGAAGAGGTAACAAGAGCAAGGCTTTGGCAACCATCAAACCAAATACCAGCATCTTCACACTCACACTTCACAATAAACAATGGCTTCAAACCACAGCCCTGCAAAAAGATGGGAGCACTGTAAGCATCAGTTAGCCAAGAGAACAAAGGAATGGGAGAGCCTTGGTAAAATAAAAGTTAAAGCAGCAGAAATCATATATATGAGTCTGGAATGTGATGGTGGGGAAAGAACCATCAGTAATCCTGTCACTTGATTTTCCCAGGCAGAGAAACCAACAACAAAATGCCACGTTGCTTCCAGTCTGCTCATCTAGATCCAAATGGGATGTTTTGTCCTCTTAGTACAGGACTTCCAGTATTCACTCATTTCACCACAGATAATCAAGACCTGGCATTAATATAACACAAATTATCCAAGGATCCCAATACATGGTACACCAAGCAAAAAAGGATATTTTCCCAGAAACCTCAAGCATACTGATGTCCAATTTGCATGAACAGGGTTATACACAAACATAATCTCTAATGTGAATATTTCAGCCTGGGCTCTAATTCACCAACATCAACACAGAGAAACTTGTTGACTTTGCTATGCAGAGAACTGGGTTATCAGGGCATCCCAAGCAGATTTGTAAAAAAATCATTGCCTTGAATAATGACATTTCTACTCTTGTATCTGTAGACAGGACAAAGAAAGAAATACTTCTTGCAAGAGAAAGCTCTGGTCAAGCATAACTACCAAGTCAGACACATTTGAAAACATACAGTAACGTGAATCATTGCACAGCCATTGTGTTGTATTAAAGAACAGGTTGGCATTGTTTAACAGGAGGTTTTAGGCTTTCCTATTCAATTCTACTTTTTCATCTGGCAATGCTTTTCAACTTTGTACAGTGCAAAATACAGTGAACTGGTACAACCTTGGAGTTTGGGCTGAATGCCATTTGTTGGCCCTACTGCAAATGAGGCCAATAGAACAGGACTGACTTGCAACCTGAACAATTGTTTTCAAAGAAAGATGGTGAACTCTTGGAGAAGTGGCAAATATTCCCATGGAAAAGAGAAAGCCACACCTGTAAGCTTCAGGTGTTTCCTTATTACGGAACTTACCTCGGGGACATGCAATACCTACTCAGCATTTTTTTCACTTCTTGCTGCCAAAAGTAGGTGATGTATTTGAAGTATATGCAAAGGTTAGTCTCCGTAGAGATCACTATTTTGTAACAACCTGATCTTTTCTGTTTATTAACAAAGGCTGGATCCACATTTTTCAATACAATATACCTATAGAATTTGAGCTAGACTATTATTATAATTGACAAGAATAGGTGTGTTTTCTTATATGGTTCAGAGATATCACAGTTAGACAGCATCTTCTCAAAACATGAAAGATGACACTTCATCAGACATAGATGCGCCAGACAATAAATCTTGGAGGAGAAGGGTCCTTATTTTCATTCTAGTTGTCACTGATCAAGTGATGCAATTGCCCTTCGAAGACAGACACAGGAGAGATAAAAACAAACCAAACAATTAAATGAAACCACAAAAATGCTGAGGGTTTCATTTAAATCCTGGTGTACTTGTTCTGGTCTAATAAAAACAGCCAACTCCACAGTCTGCACAATTCCTGAGATCAGGAGTGCCACAGCTGCTTGCACTATGCAGAACAGCAAGGAGGCCTGTTCCAGTTGGGCACACGCATCTGCTTTCCCCTCCCCTTTTAACAGACTCATCATTTCAGTCCTAAGCATGGAAGAGGTTGGAGATCTGCCCACGTGACTTGCATGTCTGTCCACTCCTGACTGCAGAAAGGTGCCCCAACAGGGTTTGGTACTCTGCACTATTCTAGATCTTTCATATCAATATCTGCAAATGAAGCTGTGGTCATGCTTCCTTCAGAAGAAATACTCCAAGGCTCCTTCAGTGCTGGCAGCTCAGAACTCACAAATAACCCTTCATTAAGAAGGCAGAACACATTCAGCACAATAGAAAGCCTACTGGGATCAGGACCCAAACCAGTTTGCTTCTCCTTCCTCTTCTTCTACAGCTCCCTGCATGGCTCTGGGTAAATCATGCTATCCTCCTGTGCCTACATTCTACATTTGTCTGAGAGGGATAATCACTCTTCACTACTGAAGAGGGGCATTCTCAGGCTACACTTACTGGCGAATGACAGGAACCCAGGTACTACAGACAAGCACCATTAAAAAAATCACCCCTCTGCCACAAATGCTTTATGAAAAACAAATGTTCCTTAAAAGCAGGTTTCAGATTCAGTTCCCTAGTAGTTATCACAAAACCCCCACAATTTAACATAAACTCTATCTATCTAAAAATATCCCAACACAATTTGACAATATCCTTTGAACCAGACATTTAAAAAAAACCTACAGGCACAATTACATATGACAAAGATAATGACAAAACAAGAGAAGAAAAAAGGTAGGCAATATTGTTCCTTCTGGCTTAAAAAAAAAAAAAAAATTACAGTGCACTCAGTTTGCTGGCTTAATAGGTGATGTGATGGGTCCTTAGTGCATCTTGGGATAATTTAAGAACAGAATGATTAGCAGGGTATGATGACAGTGATCACTAGCTGGTTCCTGGAGAGCTGATAAGTTATTAAGCTAAACAATGGATCGCTATTATGAGCAAGTCAGTGCACTAACTGTAATTTCCTTGAAAGCTGAGTGGTGCATGATTATACTTGTCCACTCCGACTGCCTGCTGGCAGCTCCATATTCTGCTATTGTTCTGTACTGCAGAGTCTTCCCAGCGCCCAAGATACAGCCACAGAAAAATGTATTCTTCATATTCAGGCTTCATTGTGGCAGCTGTCGTCTGAAGAATAGTGGAAGAGAAACATTCTCAGTCCTGAAGCATAACTATTAGGGCTCCTAAAAACTTGTGGTTTTATTTGTCAGCAGGAGCTACCTCTACTTTTCAGCTGAGGCAATTGCCATTTCAAGAGAACTCTGACTTTGGAATTACACATGTATACAGCAACAGATATATTGTACACATGTTCATATACATGTGTGCTTATGTGTATTTAAAAGCCACACATACATATGAGTACATTCCTGGTGGTTTTCCTTGTGACTTTCAGGAAGACTGCTGTTACTACTGGAAGCTCATACGGACATCTTCCAACTCGTATTGCCCTCTCAAGGTACAAGGAGGGACAACAGAACCACCACATCCATTAATGAGCCTACCAAAACTAGGAAGAAAAAAACCACAAAGAAAGCAGCAGCTGGATGACAAGGACATCAAAGCAGCTGATATACACATGGACTGAAAACATGGCCTTCATCTAGTGGTAGTCCTAGTGGTGAAAACTATGCAGAATCTGGAAAACAAGAGTGAGGTTCTACTGCAGACCTGCTGAGTGAGATGGGTAAGGCACTCCACCTTCCTGTGTGCCTCAGCTTCTTTCTCTGCAAAACAAGCCAGCAGCCTCTGCCCAGCACACACTGTACTGGGTGACCCTGGGGCTGCAGGGACACTACTGGGGCACACAGAAGCCACATGCTGCTGGAGACATGGAGTGAAGCCAGCCCACAGCCCACCTGGCTATGAGAAAAGAACAGAGATCCCCATTTTTGATCCCCTATACTAATTCTCAGAAATATATCTTCACTCTTTCCCACATGAGGAGCCACACTAAGCTTTTCCTTTCCTTTGGTGCATTTTTACTTTACTCCTGTCCTGAATGTTACCAGCTAGCCTGAGCAGGAGGCAAAATTTTTAAAGCCCTTAAGCATTTCCTCCTTGACCAGCAACAGCCATTTTGGAGTCCAATCCCTGCTGGCTTCCAGTGAGCCTTGGGGTACCCAAGTGCTTGCTTTTTTTTAATGGGACTTAGGTGATTCTGAAAGTATTATCATGTACCTCACACTGATCTCATATGAAGTGAGCATTAAGTGGGAAGAAAACCTGACAATGAGAAGATTTGACAAGTGCTTAAAAGGTAGGTCCTAATTAATTTTAAACTTTGTTTTATGTAAGGCTCATTTAATGAAATTCTTCCATTGTCTTTTTTTGCTGTGCTGATCCTGCAAGGAAGGTATGTTTTAACAGGCCAAGGAAAAAGTACGACTACTAGTCTATTTTGAATCCAGGAACTGTTCCTGTCACTGAATTTTTCAAACCCAAGTGAAAGGGAAAAAAGATTACTGTAAAAACACAACATGAGAAAATGTAATATTCAAAGTGGGATACTAGTAACACATATAGAAAAAGCCTCCCCCTATAGTTTTGAAGAAACGTTAACACCATTACTAGTCACACACCTTATACCTATATAAATAAATAGGTTTTATCCCTACAATAAGATCTAATCATCTGACCATTCGTTCTCCTGAGTAAAGAAAGGTTAACAAGTCAATCATTTCCACGCCAACTCCGAATTAACCAGCCCATAGCCACACTACTCCAACTGCGAGTCTGTACCATAGACAAAATGAGGTGGCTTCAAAGTGTAGGGGTGTCAAGTGTCCTTGGCATCCAGCTGCTGCCTTCTTTTGTGGTTTTTTTCTTCCTAGTTTAGTTAGGCTTATTAGTGTCTGATGTTTGTTTTTTTTACAAAAAAAACTTTTTGTAAAAAAAACCTCCTGAACTTGGAACACACACAACAAGTTAACTTCCAAAATACTGGAGATGGAAACTGCTGAATCAGGGACAGGAATTTCATCAACTGCTTTGCTATGATGCTCCAAATACACCATAAGTTAGCCAGCCAACAAAGACTGAACCTAAAGAACAGATCCATTACTCTTCTATGTAGTGTGGCCATCCAAACATCTCTAAGAAAAGCCCATGGTTATAGTAGTACGAAATCTCAAAAAGAGGTAAACAGCAATAACTTGCCATGGAAGGCTATCAAAAATGGTTTAACAATCCATTACGCATCAGTTTAAAGCCTCAATGCTATATTACAAACAGAAGAAAATTAATTTCAAACGTATGCTCATGTACATCTCAGAAGGACACAAATTTTACATGAAGCATATAACTTCTTACACATGCAAATATTATTTAGCATTTCTGACTTTGTTCCTCTTTTTTTTCCCTCCACCAATATCGTTAGGTTGTTATCACATTTATAATGACATATCCATTCAAAATACACTGCTTTACAAGACCATTAAAAGCCAATAGGTAACTATATTGCTTTGAGACTACTTCATATTTAAATCATTGCCTAAAATTACAATTCAGCCACCAACTGAAGGAACAAAGCTATTCAGATGGACACAGAACACATTAATTTACATTTACATTAATCATTCTGGCCTGACTTCACACTCCTGTGCAAACAAGAAGTATTTCTGGCCTGCCACAGCATAAGAGCTACCAATTCCATGCAAACCCTTGCCTTATAAACTTACCTTTCCTCAGACATGAGGCTTTCCCTACAGACAGAGCACTTGTCCTGGGATCAAACCGCAGCAATCCCTGGAATACAGCACTGGGATGGGAAATGTGATAAGGGATAAAGCCAACAGCACGACTGTATGTACAGGAATTGTAAGAACCGCTCAGAAATGCTTGAAGTAACTTGATATCAATAGGAAGAGTACAGAGAAAACACTTCTCTACAGTGAAGCTCCATCACATGACCACTCTTACAGTGGAATTTCAGAAACTGCACAATAACCAAAGCACAACATTTACTGCAGGGCATGCACCACACAATACTGCACATTAAAGTCAAACTAAGTCACATTTGGATTTCATGTCATTCCAATACTTTCCCTTATTTAGGTCAAGGACATGAATGAAACTTCTATGTAGAGGGCTTGGGCAGAAGTAGCTTCATTAGTCTTGTGCATCTATCCAACATCATTACAAATTGTAATTAAGTTGTCTGCACCAGCACAGAGGTGAGTACGTGCCCTTTCCCAAGGCAAGCTTTGCTCTTACCAAGCTATGGAATTTTTTGGCATCTAGTTTGTTTCAGGTAGTTTTTCACAGTTTAAAGGCAATAAGTAGTTTCAGGTGAAATGCTCACAAAGCAGCACAAAGGACCAATGAACTACAGCAATAAACAGTCTCTCATTCATACCAACAGTCCTCTCCACAACCAAGAGGTTGCACAGTTTCACTTTTAAGTTTAAAAACCACTTTGTTGCGCTGTGATGAGACATTAAATCGCACATTGTAATGCTATGTGAAAAGTAATGCCAAATGGAGCAAAGCATTACAATGTCAACGAGGTCAACAACATGTTAACACAGCAGAGAGCAAAGCTCCATGCATGGCCTTAAGCATGAGATCCCAATGGACAAAATCCTGAGCAAGCCACTTGAGTAGCCTCTGCCTTGAGCTGGGGGGTTGGGCTACATGATCATCAGAGATCCAGAGATCCTTCTTGACCTCATCCATTCTGTAAAGATTTGCTGGTTTTTAAGTTTGTGATGTACCAGGCTTGGACTGAAAACTGCAAGAGAAGCTTGAGGCTCCACTATTGCATTAAGCATTAGTCCCACCCACATGAGGCCCCCAGGCAGTCATGAGCCACCCATGCCCATTCACAAGGCCAACTCTGGCCTTTATCACTTCTCTTCATCTTTCTCCCCATTAAACCACAAAGCCTGTTCTGGTCAAGCCAAATTCTTCTTTTCTGTGTTTAGCAAACGTCACACTGGTGTAGCAAAGTAGTTTCTGGCAGTCATCAAAATATTGTTACACCGTATGCCAGGAATACTGACAAGAAAACAATCATTGAAAAACAAAATCTGTGTTAAAAATTATGCTCTGATCCTTAGGAATGCAGTCATTCTGCACATCTGTACCTACCATTACCTTGTCTGCAATGCAGGTAACTACATCCACTTTATTTTCCATAATGAAGTATTGATTTTGTTTGCAAAAAATTTGCTATAACCACTCTACATTGCTGGCATTTTACCTGAAGAAAAATCTCTTAACAAACATAATCTATGTCAATTTGTGACCACTTAATTTGTGAGATGGAACAACTGCAAAGCATAGTCCCACCACTCACAGCAGAAAACCATTCACTAACCAGACTTACGTGCAGTAAGCTCAAGGGACACTGAGCCACAAATGTGTGGTTTCACACCTCGCTGGCTCAGCAGATGCAAACAAACTACACACAACAAAACTCTGCTTGGTTTAAAAAAATGCCAAATGGGTAATAACATGCCACTCACAACACATCATCTCAGTGTATCATAAATTGCCTGAAATCTATCCCCAAAGCAGTGAAAGGCCAATTCTAACACCACCCTTCTGCAACCAAATAGTTTGATTATGAAAACAATTAAGAGCACAATTTTATTTTAACACTAGCTCATCTGATATCTGAAATCCAATTTTTTTTGCAGTGACAATATTGTCTTAGGTTTAAGTGAGATAATTTTAACAACAGTTAAAATATGTTTGCTGCTCCAAACTCCAAAGCAAACTAAGTCAGCTGAGGAGAAATCACCAACAAAGCCATTGTAACCAGTCCACTTACGCAAATACACAGATTTTGACAGCATATTATCTTCCACAAGATGGGTGAATATTTTTCTCATTTCAAATTACTCTGTTTAGTTCAAAAGGATCAGTAGTTAATTCCAGGTCAGGAAACAAATTAAGAACTGAAAAGGCAAGTAAACTTGGTTTTCTTCTTCCAGTCTACAAATAAGAAGTAGGTGTGGAAGGCTGAGACCTCCCAGCTCCAATGCCTTGCCAAGCACAGTCTCAAGTCACCATTGGCTTCATTTGTTTAGTACAGGTCACGTTACATTGCTTAGCTTTAAACACAAAATAAGCTGAGATTTTTTTTCCTAAATACTTAGCACATTCAATACTGTGTAGTAGTTTAAAAAGAGCAAATGAAAATGTTTGCAAACATTTTCAACTCAAATTTCTACCCAAAAGCAGCTTGAAAAAGATCACAACTGAAAGACTAATCACCTGATAAGTCATCCATCATTTTCAAAAAAGCACAAAAATAAAGACAAAGTAAATCTATGTAAATGTATACAGTTGCGTAGATGCATGCAGCGTATATCCTTCTCAGTATTAAAAACTACCTTTTTTTCCTCCTGCCAAGACTACATTTATTTTCAAGTGAGTGCCTTAAAGGTTATCAAGGGAAAAGAGTCAATCTTTCTTTAGGAAAAGAAATAAAAGCTACAAATGTTAAGCAAGATTAACATGGGCCGTTTCAGTCAAGGTCTCAGACTTAACAACTTCCACCAACTCACCCTGTAAAAACATGCATGGCATAAGAAAGGGATGAATACCAATCTTTTAACCATAGAACTACGATAAATATTCAGATATTGCTAAAACCAATGCATATCATTACCAAGTTTATCTTCATGTAACATTCTTAAAAGGTCTGAACAGAAAAAGACAGGGAGAGTCACACATGCATTTTTAACTGTTCTACCCATGTCAAAACTTGTAAATTTTCCCCTCTCAGGTTCAGAAATTCCCCCAGTATCAACTTTTTAAATTAATCTATTTGAATACTTTGCATAAGACTTAAAGGTTGCATTTTACTCTTAAATAGGCACACCTTACGCCATCTCTAGTATCCTCTATCATGAGAACACTAAAACTTCACATGAAAAGAGGATGAACTTCTCCTTTACAGTTAGATTTCAGTCAAACATACATTCATACTCCTGAGAATGTTTGGTTCCTACTTTATAAACAAACTGTATTGAAAAAATTTGGGTCAAGGACAGCTTACTATCAGTAACAGCCTACATCCCTCTACAATTACTGGCCAATAAGAAACAAATATCTTAAAAACATTTATTCCGTCACATTACCAAACATTAACTGGACCACAAAATTTCAAAAAAATCACTTTGCCTACCCAGGCATCCCCACAGAAGCATACCTCAGAGGTCCCCAAAGGATTACTGAATGGTTTTGTGCCACCAAGCAAACTTGCCACTTCTCTCTTCCATGTGCCAACACTGTGCTAAACAGCAGCTCTGGTATCTGCTGGGAGATCTGGTATCACTGCTGGGAGCTTCCTAAAGCAGACTGCTGATCAGAAGTAGGTTTTTTATTTTAATCTCTAGTAAGCCACATTTAACAGACCAAAGTAAGGTTGTTCTGGTTGGTGAGAAAGTTTAGGCATTCACTGGATTTCTTTGGATGTGAAAATAAAATATTAATAACCAGTACATAATGTTTATTATATGTCAGACCACAAAAATGAGATCAGATTCTTTGTTTCAATGGTCAGCACAGTAAAACTTTGTGCAGTACGTCTGGCATTAACAAGGGCTTGTGTGGTCATGAAACTGGCTTAATCAATCTTCATTTCTTTTGTGCCATAATAGAAGATTTTTGCCTGTTGTTTTCTTCCTTAACAAATATATCTTTTCTACACAAAACTAACAAAACAACAAAACTGAGCTGAGGGTAGGGAGAAGAGATCTTTTTACTTTGAAATGATAACAGCAGCTTAGAGGCTTTGCTCTGCTGATTCTGAACTATAATGAATGGAGATATTTCCTCACATTCCTGTTGGATAATTCTTCCTTTACCAGCCTTCAGCTACAGCAGATCAGAGCTGGAGTTTACTCTTGAGTTGGCAGTAAACAAAAGAACAAATCTGTACTGTTTCTGCTGAGAAAGAAATTGTAGCCCTTGACCAAATATGTTAAAACCCTAACATGCAGGATGACTAAGAAGTTGTGTGTTGGATAAATGAGGTGGTGTGCTAAACAATTTTAAAAAATCAATGGAAAGACTTACATGTTTATAGAGAATGGCCAAGGCATTGTCAAAGAATTCAGCCATCAAACAGAGCCTAATTTAAGTTACAGTTTAGTGGAGGGGTAGACTGTGGATTCAAGCTATTGTGTAAATGAACAATTTGGCTGTTACTTCTAGATGACGAATGCACAGTATTTATACTTTCCCTTCACAGACCTGCACTGGCTCTACTGCTGAAGCATACCAGTACCAGCTTGCAGGAAGAACCATCTAACTGATAAAAGCCACATTTTTGATTTAAATACTGACTTTCACCTCAATCTAATAAAAATATTTGTCTGAGGGGATCTTTAGTAAGTTACATGGCAAAAAATGTATATTCTTTCCTCTTTTCCGTTGATGTTTCTTTTACATAACTGATGTTGTACCTTATCCACAGGTGATGCATCTCACCCATGTGACAGCTTTCCCAATGAACTGAGGCATGGGAAATAAGGATAAACAACTATCCCACTACAAACTACAGGCAAATATTTATTTATTTTAAAAGTACAATATCTGAATCAACATTTCTCCAGCACATAGTGCTGCCCGGCATTACACTCTGGGTTTGATCTAGTATTTCCATTCAACCTTTTGAATCTCATTTAGTTTCTAAGCACTCCTGTCAGTTTCTGACTTGGCATCAGCCTCAGCCTGATGGGACCACATGGTAGGCTGAGGACTGACTGCATGACAGAACTGCCAGGCAAAGAAAGAGAAAATTGGGCAGTCCCCACTGGTAAGCCATGTGCCAGAGGCAGAAAATAAAGGGAAAAAAATAACATTTGTAGATAAACAGTAAGAGACCATCAGGAAGCAAACTTTTCCTTC
Source organism: Hippolais icterina (assembly GCA_013400075.1). NCBI lineage: Eukaryota > Metazoa > Chordata > Aves > Passeriformes > Sylviidae > Hippolais > Hippolais icterina. Next base: position 86,373 of record VWYN01021953.1, on the reverse strand, counting down.
CAAGGTTTAACATGTTAAAACACTGCAGAATGCTCTCACAGCCCAGCAGCAGCTGATACACCCAGCAGCCTTGAATGCAAACTGATGACACCCACAATTAGAGAGCTTATATACTTCCTTAGCCCAAACAAGTAAATTCTGTTCTCTCCACCTACTCAGTTAGCTGATTCTCACTAGCTCTACTCATCCTGAACATCCACCAGCAAGTTCAGCACTATAAATGCCCATGGTGACACAAACAGGGCAGCAGAGTGCCTTGGGGAAGGGCAGGCAGGCAGCTTTAGCCATGAGGTTTCCCGTCACTCCAGGCTCCTGTGGTGTCTGGACATCAGCACTCAGTCCTTCTGTAACAGATGGTCACCAAATCAGACTGAAAAAAAGAAGTCCCCAAACCTCAGATATCACACACATATACACACCCAGAAAACAAAATAAAATATTCAAGGCATTCGGGAGTCTTTGCCACAACAAATGGAAACATGAGCAACATGTTTTAGATGAGCAAATATGATCTTACAATTGGCAAAAGTCTTTACTCAGTGGTCTTCCTAGGGTGCACAGGATGGCAGAAGCCATAGGAGACAAAAAAATAAAGGTTTTAACCATAGGAGAAACTTGCTTTTGCCAGATAATCATCCAGTGTTGCAGGCCGATCTGTTTCTCTTATAAGGGCATAAACAACATGTGTTTGTCTGAGTTCATACCAAAGGAAACAGACTGCTGATCTCAATGTCCTCAAATGATGCATGGATACATTTTAAGCACTTGTTTGTCCTATTATATTCTGAAGTCCAAAATAGACCTTTTATTACAGTATCTCCAATTTCAGGACACGTATACAGTAAACAAGTGATCAGGGAATGAGAAACACTTATATTAATAGCAACAGCACACTGTTCATAAGTAGAGGTGTCAATTATTACTAAGCAAAATGGACAAATTACCAAAAATACCACCACAAACTTAAAGACAACAAACCTAGCTTTATTTTTTACTCAAAACCCAAAGAAAATCCAACTTCTTCTGTATATTTTATCAGCATTCACTTCTTGCTACATTTTTATTGAAATGAATATTTTTAAGGACGTCTTCACACTAAGAATACCTTCTGCCTGCAAGCATCCCATTGTAGTGGCTGTGTGACAAGCAGAATCAAACCCCAAGCCGAGCCCAGCATGGCTGCACCATCCCATCCAGCCTCTCTGGGAAGCATCCCATTCCCATGGACAGCCACCTGTATGTAGTGCCAAACCTGTAAGCTTGCAAAGTGTCTGTAATTCTGTGTCAAGTCACCAATAAACAGAAACTGGAGCATCTTGAAAAAGAACCCAGAGTGACAGATGCTTCTGGAATGGCTGCCTTAAACACTTCAGGTGACCATGATCTCATTCTTTACACATGCAGAACTTTTTCCTTCTCTTCAGCATGCAGAAATAATGACCATCTCAAACCAACAAGTATCAAAAAACCCTCAGAGATTTTAAAATTCGTGATGCTAGACACATGACCTACAATTACTTTAACCACCCAGCCCTGTGAGCAAACTAACTGCTCAACTTTATTCTCGTTATAATTTAATAGCTTTACAATTTAAATAATACCTTTCTCCCTCAACTACTTCACCGCTTACCACCAAATCTTTATATTAGGTTCTGGAATAGACAGGAAAGATTATTTGTTAGCATTGACTCCAGATGTTCAACTCCAGATGTTCAGAGGTCTACTAAAGCATTACCCAGAAATCAGGCTAACTACATTACACAGACCCAGTGCTTGGAAGAACCCTGACCGCACTTCATTCTCCTGGACTCTTCATATATTTTTATAGACTCTCAAAAGACAAGGGTAGGCTCACCTTCCTACTATCTATCGCATGCACTGGTGCTCAATGCATGCATTATCCCAAACTGTCCTCCAATCACATTTAACTCCTATGCACTAAAAGGAGTCACAGAACATGCTAAGTTAGAAGGGACCCACGAAGGTCATTGAGTCCAACTTGTGGCCCAGCACAGCACCAGCCCTAAGAATCACACCATGTGCCCGAGCATTGGCCAAATGCTCCTTGAGCTCTGTCAGCCTTGGTGCTGCAACCACTGCCCTGCGGAGCCTGCTCAGTGCCCAGCCACTCCCTGGGGGAAGAACCTGTCCCTAACATCCAACCTTAACCTCCCCTGACACAGCTTCAGGCCATGCCCTCAGGTCCTGTCACTGTCACACAGAGCAGGGATCAGTGTCTGCCCCTCCTCTTCCCCTCACCAGGGAGTTGCAGACTGCAATGAGTCTCCCCTCAGCCTCCTCTGCTCCAGCTGAGCAGACCAAGTGCCCTCAGCAGCTCCTCACACGGCTTCCCCTCAGGGCCCTTCACTGTCCTCATGGCCTCCTTTGAATGCTCTCTAATGGTTTCATCTCTTTCTCACGCTGTGGTGCCCAAATCTGCACACAACCCTGGAGGTGAGGCCACCCCAGAGCAGAGCAGGACAATCCCCTCCCTGGCCCCACTGGCAATTCTGGGCCTGGTGCCCCCAGGACAGGGATGTCCCTCCTGGCTCAGATCCGGCTGGCCACCAACCAGGACCCCCAGGTCCCTTTGTGTGGTGCTGCTTTCCAGCATCTCCTTCCCCAGTCTGTACACACATCCAGGGTTGCCCCATCCTAGGTGCAGAATCCTGCACTTTTCCTTGTTGGATGCAGCTATAAAATACTTTGCAAATAGAAAAAAAAAAATCAAGATAGGAATGTAGCAAAACAGTAATGGTATCAAGTCCTCAAGCAGGTTACTTGCGGCACCTCTCCCAGTAGCATGAGACAGTTTAACCAAGGAAGCAGAGACACTTGGTTTTGATGTGAGGGAGGCTGCTCATTTTGCAGCACACAGAGAGATGAAGCCTGGAGTTTTCAGCTGAGCACAGTTCTCTGCCCCAGAGAACTAGCCTTTACAGAGGCACATATAAAAGAAAAATAATGCAAAGGTGAAGCCACACACCAGTTGTTATATTTACATGCATAAACACACTGCACAGCTTCTGAATAGGTGAGAATCCTTGGCACCAAGGAACATTCAAGTTAGACACAGAGACACAGCTCATATGCTGAGCTGGAAGGGACTCACAAGGATTATTGAGTCCAACTCCTAGGTGAATGGCTAGTACCAAGACTGAATCCCCAATCCTGGTGCTATTAGCACCATGCCCTAACCAACACAATCAATAAAACACCAGAACAGTGATGACAGCAACAGCAAAAACATTAGACACATGCAAATCTTCAGCATGCAACTAAAAAAGACATGGATCACTCCTCCACTGGGGTGCCTGGCAGAGCCTGCTGAAATCAGTAGGCCTACATTGACAAAAGCAGAACACCAAGAGCACAGTCCTCAGTGTAACTGCTTAGCAGCTCCACTATTATTTATTCCTAGATGACCTCTCTTAATGCAACTTTGCATAAAATTCCTTATGCCTAACTTAAAATCATGATTAACAGTATTTTTTTTTCAGCTCAGTTCAGCCTACTGTTTTATTCACTTCTGGTCTCACCTTTCCACCGTGTTAGCTGCTGTCTTGCTTCTGGCCATCAGAATAGTCTCAAAACTGCTGTTCTCTGTACAAGAAAATATTGCTATTGTAACAGAAGCTAAATTAAAACACTTGTGTCATGAACAAGGGCAAGAGTGTGAGAGAGTGGCAAAAGGCCAAATAAAAAGGCTGTTACTTTTCCTTCCCAAGAGGATTAAGAAAAATGTGCAAGATTTTAAAAAAAACTGTTCCAGCCCTCTTCCTTGATGTATGACAACATGAAAGAGACCCTCCAAATCATTTCTCACAGGAGGCTATGTAAAAACCCTCGTTTCTTGCATGACTAACGTAAGAATACTGATGATGTCATTGTCACCCCTTTGGATCACATCTGTCCTACAAATCATTATTTCTTACTGGCAGCCTTGCAGCACCACTAAACTCTGTTTAAGGTCTCGCCGGGAAAAATGTAGGTGATGTAGTAACTGGTATCTTTGCTATCTCATCAGAAAAGATTAGCAGGGATGTGGACCACCTCTCTCTTTCATTCTCCTGAGGGGTTCTTTGCAGATGGGGTGTGTGGGAGAGGAGATTTGTCTTGCACCCCTATAAAAAGTTGTTAACTTTTGGGCTAATTGACTATTTAAAGGAGGAGCAAAGAGAAACAGTGGTGTCATAAATTTTTAGTTACATCTCCCAGAGACCCTCATCTTTCTTATACACTTGATGTTCATCAGAGAAGATCTGTGGGCCAGGGACCTTGCTTGCCCCAAGGCACCCAAAAGCACACAGGAGAAAGCATTTCAGTGCTGTCAGTCGTCTCCAGAATGACACAAACAAGCTTCCCCTGCATCTCTACTGTCTGCAAAAATAACAAAATGAACAAAAGGGAAATAAAGAGAAGTTTCCCATGCCAACAAATCATTCCACAAACATCTGTTGTTCCTGATCAGTGAGATTCCATGGAAGGTAAGGAAAGATTGATACTCAGGGTGTAGATGTTAAAAGACAACACAGCAACCAGAGAAAATACAAAGCTCTCAGGTGCTGCACCCAAATGCCGGACAAGGTATCAAACCCCAAAGGGCTTATCTTACTGCCCTGACCCTTTCACAGCTCTCTGACATTGAAAATGTGAAATGCAACTTGAAACAAGAAGACAACAGGACCATCCCTGAAGTTTAAAAAATAAAAATTAAAAAAAAAATCCCAAATAAACAGAAAAATCCCCATGAACCTCCAGTCTGTGCATTAAGAGTGACACATTAAAGACTTCATTGTTGACAGTAAGAGTGACATTTTAAGCATGGGAGAGGAAGCAACAAGACCTTCAAAAAATCAGCAGCAACTTTCAATTACAATGAAACAATATATAAAAATAGAAGCTTAAGACTGAGGACCCTTTAATGCCCTGAGTAGTATGCAGGGACAGCAGTAAACAAGGTGCTGATATACTTTACACTGCAAACAATGTTACTGGTAAGCCAAATGGGACAAGCCCCAAATCAGAGTGAAATTTCAAGGCATGAAGTTTAAGATAAAGGGCTGTAATCAAATTACACCACAAATGGGTCCATTCATCTGTAAGCATTTTAACAGAGAGCATTGAATTACAGTTTGAAATAAACCAAATTAATTTGCTTTCTATTTCTTGAATATCTATTCATTGTTTTCCCACTGCCAAAGAAAATTTCCCACCTTAATACGAGAATAAATGTGGAGAGAAAACTGAAATAATAATTATAAGGCAGGAAAAACAAGAAGAGTTTGAATTGTGTTATTTACATTCCCATTCCTCTTTCTGAATAGCGTGAAGTCAACAAACTAAGTGAAGACAGAAGAATCTGCGATTGCAATTCAAGTTGTTTTGTGCAAAGGGCCTAGCACCTTACATACATCCAATAAACTGGTCACAGTATTTTCTTTCCTCTCCCTAAATAAACAAAACAAGAATAGTGATTCTCACAGTGCCTTCAGTGCCTTCCACTACATTTTTCTTTTTCCCGAAAACTATCACAATCCAAATCACTTAATACCACAATTTTTAAGTGCAAGGCATGCACTGCCCCTCGTCCTCCCCGTTTGGCAGCACTAGAAAAGCACCTTTTAAGCAACCCCGCGTCTGGGGGACCCGCTCTTTTTGTAAGTGCTGCAAGGAACAACAATCCAAGGTGGGGGGGGAGAACCCCAAACAAAACCAAAAAATCCAAAATCCAACAAAAACCAGAGAGAGAGAGAGGAAAAAAAAATAAAAATCCCCACCACTCCTCCTCCTCGGGCTGCTGTTGTTGCCTTTGTTGTCCGGCGGCCGCCCCGAGCCTGCAGCCGGCCCGGCCGGGCCCCCCGGCCCCCACCTGTTCTCATTCATCCGCCGGGCGCAGCGCCGGCCCGGGCTGGCAGCGGGAAGAAGGAGGCGCACTGGGGGCTGCCCTAAAGCTTCAAGGGGACACCCTGAACTCCAGCGCTGATCCTCATCACCATCTCCCAGTCTTGGGATGGGGGGGTGTGCGTAGGGAAGACGCAGGTGTTCCCCTCAGCCCCCAAAAATCCGTTCCCTCCGGCGAGGAGGACGTCCCCCCTCTGCCAGCAGCCTGAGTTCTTGCAAGAAGGGTGCCATCACCCACCCCAGCACCCTGACCCTTTGCAGGAAGGAGGGTGACCCTCATCCCAACCCTTCCCCCTTGCAAGAAGGGGTGTCCTCCATCCCAGGAGGATGCTTTATTTCTTTTTTTTCCCCCAAGGAGGAGAGCACCCATCAACCCACCCCCTTCCCAAGGAGGTTGCCCTGCTCACTTGCAAGGCAGAT
>VWYN01021953.1:59206-79656 GCA_013400075.1 Hippolais icterina | reverse complement strand
GAATCAACGCCCGGCCGGTGGGGGTGTTGTTGTAGTTTGTGTTATTTTTCTTTGCGCCTATCGGCTTGCTGGAAAATCTTTCACAAGCCAAAAACCAGCAGGAAGGGGAACTTTGGAAGTTTTCATTAACAGCAGGGAAATGCTCAAATCTTACCTTGTTCATCATGTGGCGGATAGGAAATCCTTGTCCACTTCTGTCTGCAGCAAAAATAATGTGGAAAAAGCCGTTTGCTTTGCATGTAAGTGTTACAGAGGTAAAATCACAGCTGTCAAGAACATAGAAGTGGCCCTGTGTGTGTTAAAATGCTGGAAGGGTGAATGGCTGGAAGCGTGAATGGCCTGTTTGCCCCATTCTTGCCCCACTCCTCGGCACAGGGATGCTGAAGGGATGGGCCTCCAAACAGCACATCAGAAATGGGACAGCTCTGGCAGTGCCCTAGGGAGTGCCAGGACACCAACTTTGTGAGCACGTGCTGCTCTTCCCTGCACCCACTGACAACATGTCAACCAACACAGGAGCTAAATTCAGTCCATAAAACAGGACCTAGGCAATAAAACTGATTCAGGTTCTGTACAGGGGTCCCTCTGACTTCAGATCACATTTATTCTGCCATGAACACACCACCAGCATCTAGTCACTATGGCCCTTCTCACCAAAAGATTTCAAATTAGCTTTATAAAGACTATCAAGAGAAACCTTTCTGTTCTACACAGGGAAACTGAGTCATGGGATGTGTCCAAGGGCCCAAGATGAGAGCTCAGCCAGCCAAGCCCCACTCCAAGTGACTCCTCTCCCCTACAGAGCAAGAAGAGCTTCTGCAGTTGTAAGTTTTTAGGGTCTGTACACTTGCAGAAATCCCTTGTCTGGAGGCAAGCTTCCAAAACTAGGATTTCCAAGCCCTTTGTGTTCTGTTAATTCCCATGGGATGGCTGTATTTTTCCCCTGGACATGTCATTTCTTCCTCTGTCTGTGGCTGTACTCTTGAAAGGCTGTCTTAATTTTGTTATATCCAAAAAGGAAAAACTTGAAATTAGAGGCGTTCATATTGATAGTTTGTCAAAATCATTTAGAGGAAATGTAACCAACATAAAGTATCAAATCTCTACTTCGTTTTTTAAAAGCCTTTAAAAAACTACTTTTCCTTCATGGTCTCACAGTTCAGATGACTCTAGGCATTGCATTTTAGGAAGCTGAAGAGGATTTACAATCTGATTCCACTGCCATTTGAAGGTCTTGGACTTCAAAATTCTGAATGTGATGTGCCCACCTACAAAAAATGCCTGCACCTGCATTTACAAATCACAGAAATACCTGTGTTCCTCTGGGACAGTGTAGACCACAGAGTCCAGAAAGAAGCAGCCAGGGACAAAATATACACACACCATCTTGGTTGCTGGGATCTTCAAGAGGAAATCTGACAAATGTAGCCTGATTCATTTCTAGGAAATGCTGAAAAACTTTCCTCTTTTAAGAGATTTCCCCATCATAATCAGGACACCATTCACAACATCAACTCTTCCCCTTCCCACTTAGAGAAAAATATGTTGCCCCCCAGCAGAGCTTTCTCAACCCAGGGAGTCCAGATACTCCAGGAAGGCCACCAGGGATTACAGTCTGCTATTACAGACTAATTACCACAGAAAATGCTTACATGAAACAATGAGAAAGTTAGAACAGACCCAAAGGTAAAATCAGTGGGAACCTTTTGAACAAGCAACTCATCAGAGACTTTGTTCTGCCTGCAGGGAAGGAGAAAAGGAGGCCCTGAGTTAGTCATCTGTATTTACTAAAAAAAAGAAGAATCAAGCCAACAATCAAAAAAATCCCACCCCCACAGCCCACAAAACACAAAAATACTTCTTCATTTTGTGAGTTTACATCTGGTGCTGTCTGAAATTGCAATGTCTTTTCTGGGCCTGTTCAGTTTTCCAAGTCTTCCAAAGAAGGCCTGAAGGCCTTTGAGCTAGAAACACTGACCTCATGGCTACTGTGAACCTTCACACAGTTGACTGTAGGAAGCATTCGGAAAATATAAAGCCCTACCAACACTCAATAAAATTTTCTACACATGAAAAATATGTCTAATTCAGCACTGGCAAAATTTTCAAGAGCAGGCAACCTGGCAATTAGCCAAAATACTAATAAGGGCCCCCTCCTCCAGCTGGCATTAGTATTCAAATCTCTCTCTCCCTTGTTGCCAGGTACATCTGGGAGATTCTATGCAGGGAGCAGCCTAGAATGTGTTGTTAGTATACATAACATACGATAATATTTTTTGTTTGATTGCTGCAATTTCAAGTTTTCCGTATTTTTGCAGCTTGAGAGGACTCAGTTGGCCTAGTCCAGCCATAGAGCAAGGACCTGTTGTGCAAGATGGCGTAACTGCCCATTTTTACAAAAACCAAAACTCATTCCCTGCCCACGCAGCTTGCAGTGCCAGTTACCACAGCACACGCTGGGCAGGCAGAACACAGGAATGGGGAGCTCGGACAAGAGCACAGGCAGAGGAGATAGCAGCAAAACAAATCTCACCAGGCTCTTTGAGTCATCTCCTGCCTGCATGGCGAGCAGAGAGCTTATGTGCCGTCATATGTAGATGAGATTTCTAAGTGCTCTGGGTCAGATACCACCCATAACACTAAACAGAATTTGGGGGTTGAAGCCTTGAGGCCAGAGTGGGTTTTCTCCAGTAAAAAAATAACAACTGTAATTGGACTGACAGAGACTTTTCAGATATCTTGGCTTCTGTTCGTGATCACAAGGACCTTCTAACTGATGAGCCATCTCCTGCTTGCCCTGGAGCATGGTTTATCTGGAAGTGAGGTCCTCAGAAGGAATGGATTATTTTATGAAAAACTTGACTTCAAGGAGATGGTCTGCACTTTAACCTTGAACATTTCTCTTAGTGGCAACCAAGGTACAGTTCACCAACAGTTCTCTGGGAGACTCTGCTCTTCTGAGTCTGAATTTTGTCTGAGAACAAAATTTCTCATAAAGTACACTGAAGTTCACCACCCAAATGTCTGCATGCAATTTACGTCGAAACCACACCGAAACACTCAACAACAATCAGCTTCAGCAAATAGAAATTGAAAATATGTAGAAATAGTTTAGGTGAAAGGAATGTAATTATGCACTGTGACAAACAGTTCATGAAGATCAGCATTGCACACAGAGGAAAAATAAAGGAGAATTTCTAATCATGCGAGTCATCATGTTTTATGCAGTTACTACAAACTACAGAGATATTTCAGTATTATTTTATTTAGATGGTAGAAATTTGTTCTTAAATCACTTGTAGTCTTTTCTGATATAATGAAAAAGCCCCAAATTACCTTATTTAGTTCTCAAAGATGAAGATATGGTAGCCTTTTCCAGATGGAATTTAACATGCAGTATCTAACTTTTTGGCAATTAAACCCCATTTTTAAAAATAAATATAATTTAGATTAAATTATCTTTCATGATTTGTATGACATTGCACTGCTGCAAATCTAACGTTGTTGGTAGAATTATGCTCTTCTTTTAAAAAGATCTGAAGTTCAACAGCATCTTGACCTCTAACTAGATCTTGTAACAGCTGCTAAGACCTAAAATAGTAGATAATAAAAGCCTAATGAGAATGACGTAATGGCAATACCCTGGATAAATATGCCCAAGGCAAGATGAATCCAGTGTCACTGTTGTTTTTCACTAGCATTTGCTTTTCTTTGGTAGACAGAACATATTAAGTTCTTAGCACATCTGTAGCTCTGGTGTGAACCCAGGGTCAGTGTGCATTTCTGGGGTCCCTTTCAGACCCAGTCAACAGGGATACAGCAATTTGTTCCAGTTCCTAAGCTGTACTTTTGAGTGCAGACTGGTTAAAGGTTTGAGAACTGGAGGTACCTTCAGGTCAGTTGCTGATTTTGACCAAAAGGGAAGCCATAACTTTTCTTAGCCGCCTCAACCAGTTTGCTCCGAGGTGGAAGTTACTAAGTAACTATAATTATCTGGGAACTCCTTGCTTAAGTTAAACAGGCCTTTTTGACCCAGGGACGGTAATGCTTCTTTAGACAAAAAGACAAACAAAGGCACAGAAAGGCAGGCGATGATCCGAGGTCACACCATTCATTATTATCATTTTGGAAGTACAATTCATAGGCCACTGCTTGATCATGAGACCACTGCAAGGTTGTCTGAGGCAGACAGACAGCATGGGTTTACAAGCTGCTTAAACTTCAGTGACAGTTAATCTCTTAAGGCAAAACAATCAGTTCTTTAAGAGCAATCATCTGTAATATATTAAAATGAAAATAAAAATTTTAAAAAGGGGTGGGGAAGCTTCCCAAATAATAGTTTCTGAGCTTGCTTGTGGAAAATTACTCATTTATTTAATTTAAGAGAGCGATTTATCAGACTAATTTCCTTCTAGCAACCAGAGACCTTTCAAAACTTGATTGCAGTTACTATGCCAGTGTTTCAAAGCATTTTATTCAACTATCAAATAAGATAATGAAGACTTTAATTTACTGTTGAGGTACAAAGTGGGCTGAGCAGGTCAGACACTCCATGCTCCCAGGGCAGCAGGGGTGCGGATGAGACTGTGCTGTGCATCAGCTCCTCAGAGAGGCAAAGTCCTGCAGGAGAGCTGAGGGGGGTCACAGCAGTCAAAGAATGTGCAGAGGCAGCTCTGCCTGTGCACAAAGCCATATTACCCCAACCTGAATAGCAGCAAGAGAGCTCCATTAAGTGTCCAACTAAACAGCTTGGTCAGGAGGACAAAATGTCACAAGTCCCCCACCTATGTTCTATGCTTTGGTGATACAGCACAGCTACTGCCCTAGAAGAACAGAAAACAATGGGACTCCCAGTACTGGCCTGAGGAAAGGAAGCTTTGGCACTTGTAATCAATGTCAATGTTAATACAGAAGGGATGAAATTGCATCTACCTGTCATGTATAGCTGGATATAGCAACTCCCAGATGCAGGACTCACTAACTGCAAAGTACCTTGCCAAAACTCCTATATCATAAAGTGGCAGGTTTGTACTGTCTAAGGTGAGCAGTATTTACTCAGCTTTAGCCTGTGAGAATTTGGTCTTGGTATTTTTATTCAATTCGTCCTTCCCTTAATTAATGTCTGGCAAAGCTAGTCTCCATCCTTGGAGATTACTTGGATACAGCCACTCCTATGAAGCCCTCATTTTCATTTAACACCTAGATGCATTAAGAAGTTGAGCCTTGACTTTGCTGGGAACATTCAAAGTCTAGAAGGTAAAATGACTGGTAACAAAAAGAGGAAAAGTAGTGCATGTGGTGCATTTCTAAAACGTCACATGAGATAGATGCTGGGAGTTTCCTAGCCAAGATGCTGATCCCACTGGTTTGTTGATCAGGTGAGCTACTTACACCTGTTTGCTGCAATAAGCATTATTGAAACAGATCCAGTCCAGCTCATTATCTCTACACAACTCCAGATGAAATTATTAAGGTCATGTCCACTTTATGAACGTTGACAATCATTGTTGACACAAAATTGAGAAAGCACAGCTCAGGATGTAGGAAAGACATCTTCACAGCTACCAGGAGGTGTTAAAGATGACCTCATCTTCTCATTTACTTCTGATATTGAAATAAGCAGTTAAAGAAAATACTCCCTCCCCTCCCTCTCAGCCCCAGATTGCCAGCCTCCTGAAGATCAACACATCTGCAAACACATTCTGCAAACCTCAGGGAAGAAAGCCAGATTGCAGCCTGCCTTATCTCTTCTGACTGGCTGAATGTATTTCAGGCCTCAAGCATCACATGACTGTACATAACATGTGAATACAATAACTAACATGGCTTTTATAACAGATCAGCAGGGATCAGCAGTGTTGAACAAACACCCTTATTTGCAAAAGCACCTTCCCAGCCCATGAAGCAGGTGACCTTGTCTCCCAAGGGTTACAGTGCAGAGTTAATGATCCACAAATTAAGGATTTGAAATTTATCCACTGCTCCCCTCTTAACCGCACCATTTTGCACCAAGGCAAATAAACACTGTCACTGCTCTATAGAAACCCAATGCTGTAAGATAGGCCAGAGCTCAGGAGGCAGTGGACAGTGCATTTTCTGCAAGAAGGCATCTGCTGCTGGGGACAAGATTTCATGAGAAAGCATAGATCAGTATCTTGCTCAATGTCCTTTGTTGTACCTCCCACTGAGGAACACAGTGCATATCTCACCGTCTACTGTGTGACCAGGTAGGGCTCCACAGTGGCCTGGGGACTCCTGAAGACCAAACGAATCTATAAACCATTAGTATTTTCCAGGAACAGGTTTATACACACTGGAAAGATCTGATTGTACAGGACAGAATCTTTTATGCTCTGCTGGATCACAGGATTCACAAGATTTATTTCCACATGAAATGCCATATGGAAAATCCCCTGTATGTGGAAAAATCCCCCGGCCTCTTGCATTCCCAATAAATTACATCCCATATCTCAATGGTGAGAAGACCTTATTTGCCCATATATTTATAGAGTAACCTTATGTGCACAGAAGGCAGTACACTTCTGACAAGATTACACTTCTCTTACAACTGGTGTAGCAAAGTTGAGCTCACAAGGTCTTGTCATTGCCACTTGAAGACCCCCTGAACCTGTTGGTCAATATAACCTCTGGATAAATCCTGTGGACTTTTGACTTCATGGGCCTGGAACACCATGCTCTTTCCTTGCTAGGGAGTTTTTGGCTGTGGCAGTGCATTTACTGTTGTTGGATCTGGCTTTAGAAGTTGCAGCCTGCCTAAGAGACAAATTCCTACACATTTGCTGTGCTAGTCAAAGCTTTTGTCTGGCCACAGGACTGACAGGGAGCTCTTCTGGTAGAAGTCCAGCAAAGAGGAGGAAACAGAATATTTTAAATCCACTCTATGGCCTGCCCTCTTTAAGAGAAGCTGTGGCAAGCAGGCAGGAATCACAGTTAGGCAAGGTGGCTTTGCTCGGACAAAGTAGGGCTTGTTGGTCATTTGTCTGTGAAAGACAGCAAGCCTGAGCCAGCATATCCAGGTCTCTCCTGGCAGAAGTTCTAATGGGGAAGCAGCCTAGTCTGTCTACCCACCTCCATTTCCTCCAGCACTTTATCAACATCCATTCCCTCCTATTAGTCTTCTTCAGCAGGGTCTTTTTTAGATGATTGCTTTGATACAAATGAGCCCTACTGCAGCAATTTAGAAGATAAAGCCCAGTTGTTCCCATAGTTTGTAACATGGCTCTTCCTTGAAATATCTCCAACGCCCTTGATTCCAGACAGCAAATTCCAGCAAATACTTGAAAATACTTTCCTCTTGCCTCTTATATCAGCATAAAGCTTTTAACCTATTGTTATCCCTTGAAAATAGGCTGCAGCAGCATGCACAACTGTTCTCATGCACTTCATGAACTTTAATAGTAGATACAGACCAAGACCAAAATGAAGGGTATACTAAAGACACATTAAAACAACTGAACAATTAGGAAATGTACACATATTTGCTTACACAGGACCTGCTCCTGTAACATTTGGGCATCATGTTAGTTTCAGGTTCCAGTTTGCAAATGCAAGAACCCTAGAAATGCATATCAACATTGCACAGTAGTAATAATCTGAGTGCCCTGAAGAGCTAAAGCTGAATTGAAGAACTAAGTCTGTTAGACAGGAGAAAGAACACTGAAATATTTTAAAATAGAACATTACAAACACTGAAAACAGTCTAAAGAAATGGGACAGCAAGACACACAGGGAAGCAAGTAGAAGGAGGCAGAGTCAACTACATTTATCTGTGTAGAAAGTTACAGTTCACTGCTAGGTTAAACCATGGCTTTCCTCTGCCACTGGCCACAATAAAAAACAACAGCAACAACATGAAGAATCCCAGCTTTAGGGATCAAAGGAGAAATTCAGGCACATTGTTGAATAATATGTCACTCATATCCTCTTTACAAGTGTTTTCTCTCCCCCCATTATAACTACCCATATCTTTGTCTTCAGAGCTGAGAGGTTTGACTAGTGCTTATAAAGTTGGATGTTTTCAAGGTCCCATTGCTGCTGGTATCAGCCAGCATGTAACACACTTCCTTACACTCAGAGTCACTTTTCAAGTCTCAGTTTTGATTGCTTCAAGGCTGTGTTTCATGCTATGCTGTTATTTATTTTAATGAACTCTGCCTACTCTATCATTTGGTTCAAACTAGGAGATCTTTGGAGCTGTTATGCTACAGACAAATACAGGATGATACAGCAAAGTAACCTAAATGGAATGAGGCCAAACAACATGTAATCATGTCTAACAAGGAGGGAGGGGAGAAAGTGCAGAGGGGGATGGGTGGGGAGGAGTGAGTTGCAATAAATACTGTGTGAAGAAAACCCATGTTTCTTACTATACATGAGGCCTGGCACATAAACGGGAGGACAACTCTGGTTAAAAGGGAGGAGGAGGGTCTGGCAATCAGGTGGATGGACAGTGAAAACCACTTACTGCATTGGCAATTGATATTTTTTTCTGGTGGCCTGTTTTCACAAGAGGGCAAACATAGTTTGAGAGAAAAAACTCTGCAAGAAACTATTCCTTTTAATTTTTTTTTTTTGCGTTGCTGTTCATGACTTGCAGAAAGCAGAAAAGGAAAGAAAAGTACAGAGTGACATCAAGAAGAGTCCATAGACAGCTCCCTCCTTCCTACTTCCTAATCTTGTTACCTGAAGACTAAGCTTTCTCAGTTCTTCTAGATTAACTTCTATCTCTCTTCCCACAAAACTCATATTAATTTCTTACTCTTTAAGTGGAGTGAGTTGGCAGTGATTTTATGATGTGCTTCTTGGGCAGAGCTAGAAATGGGATAAACTTCTGAGGCAGAAACAACACAAAATTTGTTTCCATGTTTCCAGAACAAATAGATGAATTGGAGGGGAGGCAATATAGTCACAAGAATATTTCACTGCCTAGGCTAAATAACAGAAAGATGTCTGCATTGAAGTAATTTATCCCAAGGGGAAATGATAATGGAATAAATACTACACAGTATTTGTTTAACTCAGGAACATGCAAAGAGAAAGAAGAGCAGGATATGACGAAGCCTAACGAAGAGCCGAAGTCCAAGAGGTTTTTACCCCTTCCTCATAATCAACCACAGTCGTGGGACCACTTTATCTTGTTCTCTGAATTCTTGGACATGAACCTCTAACTGAGCATACCAGAACTCCCCCTACTGAGGAGCCATCACAACCACAACTAAGTACTTGGGGAATTTCTTTGGCAAATGACTTCTCTGCTGGAAAGTGCTGATTTGTTGAAAACAAAGCTTTCTGTGGAAAACTGTCATCTTCAACAAAATATTAGCTGGAAGATATTCCTCTGCTCACAGTGCAATTGCTTGGCAAGGCCAGGCAGATCCAGCATCCCTTCTGAGATCCTTCTGCACCAGCCACACACTGCATGGACAGACAGACAGATAAGCACAACCCAGAAAGGGCAGCCTCTTTAGTGCAGATGGCCAGATTTAGAAGAAGTGTTTGATCCTGGCCTTTCCCACTGGACTACTATTACACGGGAAGGGAATTGGTTCCTATTGCAGTCTTTTTCTCCAAGAGGTAGGCTTAGTCACTTAGTTCTTCCTTTTCAAGAAGAGAACAAACAAAAAGACAAAATCATCAAATTTTTCATAAAACAGCACTGTTCCCACTCTCTAATTTTAACACAAATGATATCATTGCACTCACACTAGGGATTGATAATTATTTTGGCTAAAGAAAACTAAACAAGGACAAAACCTTGTAAGCCTTGTGATAGCACTACATTTAGAAAGATTAAGCGTAAGACTTAAAATGAAAGAACCCCCCAGCCTGGGACTGGATCTCCTTGCATGCAACACTTTGTTGTCAGCACTGTTTCAACAAATCAGTGGAACAAGATGCAAGCTGGGCTTCCTGACTAGGGAAACAGTGTTTTCTGATGATGTTTAAGAGCCCTAAAAGTCTGTCAAAAAGTGCCAGATACTCCTTTAAAATGATGTGGCTACAGTATGATTTTTTTTCCAATAACATAGCTGCAGGAATTTTTTTCTTTTAAGCTCAGAGGGAAGACAGAAAAGCTCTTTCTCATTCTTGAATCTTTCTGTGCTATCACAAGCAACTGTTTAAATCCTTTCCCAAAGACCTCAGACCCTGTATATGCCAAGGACTTTTCAAACACAGCTCAGCTGCTTGCCAGATTCTTAGTGAGCTCAACCTGTGTGTGTGCTTGCCCATGCTCATGGCTGCATGGGAGCTGTTGCTGTTGAGGCCCAGGGCTGAGGAGATCAGGGTACTGCACTGTGGTGCCTCTGCTCCAGGCAGGTAATGCATGTTTCACTGTAGTGTGCCTCCCCCTCATTCTGTATTTCCAAGGCAGCAGCCTCATCTAGCTTCAAGTCCCTATCAAACTTAGACAAAAATCAAATGGAAGAATTACCTTTTGGGGAAACAAACAAACAAACAAACAACTGAAGAACATGCAATTTAAAAATATTTTGGTTGATTTTTTTGGAAACCAAACGCCATGGACACAGGATATAGACAAAGTCTTACAGGCACTACTTGCTGGAATACAGCTGAGTGTAAATTAATTGAGATTCTGAGTGAAAAGAAAGGCCTGTCCACAAACTAACTGTGAGCTCACAGCCACCTTGACCCAAGTCTGCAGTTAGGATTAAGAGCTGAACCACAGCCATTTCAAACATGATGATATTATCTCACCTTAAGTCTTTTTGCTGGTCCAAAATAAGGTTTATTTGTAGATTGGTACTCTGTGACTGACATTTTTATGTACCTCATTTTCTGTTGAGGCAATGACTGTTGTGGCAACAAGTGATAATGCCTTGTACTTCAGAGTTTGCTGATGTATAAGCCACTCCAGAGGCAATTGCCTAGGGAGAAAGCAGCAATGAGCCATGCATTAGTCATATAGAGAGCATTGAGAAGAGTTGGAGCATGCTGCTGTGCCACCAATCTTCTCAGCAATTAGAAAAAGGAAGGTTGGCACAGACACTTGGTCTCCAGCAGTGTTTCACATCAGGTTTTTGAGCTGCGAAACTCAAGGGCTAGAAAAGGCAAAACAAATCCAAGAGCCACTTGGTGAGAGGAGGGAGATCTTTCCCAAATCATGGGTCAATGGAAATCTGCTGTGACCAAAAGAGTGAGTACTACAGAGATTGCCCCATGTCACAGTGTCTATTAGCATAGGGACTTCCAGCATCCACATGACCACCGCTGACTGACAAGGTGACCGTGATTCCATCAGAAATGTGTACACACCATGTCTGGTACTGTCACAGATGTAAAAACGTATACATAGAAAGGAAATAGCAAACCTATCACCCCAAATAGCATAAAGAGATTATTTTCCTAAAATATCGATGCTGAATGTCAGTTTGGTGCTAATTACTGATTTTTTTTTAACTGCTTCGCAAGACTTTTTCATGCAAATGCTAAGTGTTCCAATTGCTTAGATAATCCAGTCTAAATATCTTTGTAGGAAGTTATGGGTTGGTTATAGCTTTTGACTAATGGTAGGAGAAAGATCCATAATATAATCTTGCAAGACTTGACTCAGTCAGACTTCCAAATCAGATCTTGGCACACTTGTCATCTCTGTATTTAGACTCTTTGACACAGATTTACAGCCTTTTAAATCTGTTTCTTCCCAACTTTCAGTCTAAACAGTTCCTTGGATACACAGAAATATCCGCGACAAATTAAAATATATGCATCGACTAGCTGATCACAGAAGAGTTCATCTGGTAGGCAAGAAGAATATTCCTATTACACTGGTGTTGACAAAATGCAGAATCAAGGATTCTTTATGAGAAAGATATGTCACTAGCAGTGTTGGCTTGCCAGAAACTCTAATTCTGTGAACATAATTGGCTTGATATTGAGGAGAAATAACAGTTTAGGCCACTACTGGAAAACTAGAGTGCTGGGGTCTTTTTTTCTTTTTATCACTCAAAAATGAAAAGAAGGAACTTCTAGTCAAGTGTCTTTTCTGTAAGTTATAAGAAATTATTAAAAGGAATTTTTTGTTAGTTTGGTTTTGGTTTGTTTGTTTTTGCTTGTTGGTTGGTTTTTTTGGTTTCTCTTTTATATAGAATCTGTCTGGAGAGAACAGCATTGATAAAATGTTGAAAATCCAGAATACAGACTGCCTCCCATAATCTGTATTACATCTGCTTTTATCTGCTCCAGTAACAAGAGGAAGAAATTCAGGCAGCCAGGATAATATCACTGTCACTTCCATGGTATGGTCACTTTTTTGCAAGTCCCTCTTTGAAAGCAGGTACATCTAAAAGAGTCCAACTCCTCCAGACTTACACTGGATAGCACTAGTTTACACCAGCTCTGATTTTCAGGCTTGTTCTCTACCTACCAGTATGCTGCGTGGAAACAATGATAAGAGATTTAAAGAAAAGACCAATGATTTTCTGTAGTCATTTCAGGTTTTCTTGTACTGTGCTTTTCCAGTTTACAGATGACTTGCTTATTAACCCTGTTCACCCTTATTGTATCACAAATGATCGAGGTGCTGTTTCCTTTCTGCTGGTCCACCACTGTGGAAAAGCTGCATCTGCAATTGGATGACAAAACCAGATTTACTGCAGAGTAGCAGCAAGCAATCCTTAGTATTGACCCTGAAATCTTTATCAAGTTGGAATTCCCTTGGATTTTTGATTGAAGTGTGCAGAATTGACCTTTAAAGTCCATACATGAACAGAAACATTGTGAGGACAAACATGATTTGGGACTCTCATAGTCCTGAGAAAGGTAAAATGTAACATCATCATATGCTAATGCAAGGATATCAAGAATTAAAGTCCTTCTACAGAGAGCAGAAATTAACTATTATTTTGTTCTTTTCATTTATTTTCAACTAGGTATTTCCCCATCTCTTTATCTTTTTAGAATATAATGAGAAACACTCTTCCAAGCCTATATGAATGTGATATTTCAAAAATATTTTCCTCATGTAAATTAGAACAAAAATATCTACTTCATTGTTTTATTGCAACTATTCATTTTGGTTTTTTTTTTTTTTTCAATTTAAGCTCCCATTTACGTGTTTCAAATACCACAAATTATAAAAGAATTGTTCAAAGCAGATGTTTCCATGTCAAAACTTTTCCTGTAAAAATGATTGTAAAAGAAAAAAGTGATAGGATAGGCTCAGAACAAGCCTTCTCCTGAAAAAAAGGTTAGATTTGAATGAATTATCATTTTACAACACATTTTGATAGGAAATTTGTGATTAATTCCTTTCAATAACCTCTCAAGAAGGAACATCCTCTTACTATCTGGAATTACTATGCAAGTGTGCTGAAGAGTGCTAGAGACAGGAGACAGGTATGTGCTCAAAGCCACCTGGGTACTTCTCCTTCATGACTCACTCTGGAAGAAAGAAGCTCAGAGAGTGTTCCTCTCCAAATGACAAGAGAACAATGCAATCCCCATGCCTTTGACAAATCAGGTCAGAACAAAGTATGCTGCTTCATCTTCACTTGTCATTCCAACATCCTTTTGCATGCTCCTCAACAAGGAAACAAGAAGAGTACATGAAGTGGCTTTCCCCATTCCACATTATCCTGTTCTGCACCTGTACTGATGATAGATGGTGATGAGTTAAATTCTTTCCTTAGAGCATGCCTGTAGATGGAGTTGTATTCTCTTCTCCAGGAATGTGAGCAGGAAGCACATTCTGAATCTTGAGATTCTACTCATCAATGGAGTATGCCATTATAGCACTAAGCTGCCACAAAAATAATAGCTTAATTACATTTTCATGATGAGAACTTTCCACTAAAACTGATTCAGTAATGCATTATAATATTTTCCATGCTTATGCCAATGACTTGGAAAATTGTAAAATTATAAACTTTTGTGTAAGAGAATAAGCCAGACCTAATTGCAATGTCTAAGTGCCATTTTATTTTCTTCCCTCCCTACTCCTGAAAATTTAAAATCCACAACCAGTGCCCATATGTAAGACTTATTATTCCCTCCTGCACTTATTTGTTTGTTCTCCAAGCAGGTGGATAAAGGTCTCCCTACGTGGCTTAAGTCCTCTCTCTCAGTACAGGCTTGTGGACTTCTATCATCTCTCATACAGCAGCAAATGATGTTGAAAAGGCTTTGCAGAGTACAGATGCCATTAATAAGAGTAGAGAAGGAAAAAAAACCCACCCCACCATGCTGGTAACAACTATGATTATGAAATTCCAAAACTTTGCTGGATGAACAATGAAATAGGCTGCAAAGGGTCACTTTTACAATTCATTCTTGAACTGAACTGTCTTGATTTAAAAGACAGCTGTGAGTCAAGGAAGGGAGGAACCTCCCTTGGAATGGAAAACATGACCCCCTTCCCTCAGAATTACCTAACTTTGAAATTAAGGGGCTTTAAGGCAAAGATAAGGGAAAAGGAATGACAGTTCCTTACCGGTGTGTGTAACAAGGCTGCAGGCACTTTCCCCTTTGGTGCAGTTTCAGTCGCAGCCAGGAGGGGCGTTGTCTATATTTTTGTCTATCTTAAATACCGGTTGTTGCTCTTTTAGCAAATTCTTATAGTCTTTTTAATAAATGGGAGAAAATTCCCTGAGAGAAAGAAACCAAAGGAGAAATCCTAACCCCCAACAAGAGTTTTGTATGGTCAGATGAAAATAAGATGAACATATTTAAAAGGTTCATCTCTACAATTAAGTCTAAAAGTATCATCCTGGTTACTTTTCAGACCTTCTGTTTATCACTTCAATTTATCTGTGAAGAGGTAACTTTCTCTCTTACACATCTAGCACACCTTGTAGACAAGGTTCCATTCAGCTCTACAGCTCAAAACCGGGCTACATATTATACTCTGCTGTTCACTAAAAAGAGAAGGGAAGGAAAGCATGCATGACTCCATGAAATGAACAGATCAGACATAAGGCCACAGACAACAGCATGAATAGAGTTGCTTCCATGATCTACTATATTTTGACTTAGAAAGTATGCTAGGAATACACGTAAGGAAATGCTATGTGCCCACTCCTGTTGAATGTGTAAGTTTAGCATTTCTTAGGGACAGGACTTGAAGACTATAATTTCTATAAAGGAACAATGGAAAATCAGTCATTTCATTTTTTAAACCACAGTAAAATAAATTGCTGTTTCCAACACCACTTAAATTGGAGCAGGTCAGATTCTCCCCTCTATTTTATTGGGCAAAAAACAACCCCAGAAAACTAAACAAAAAACAACTTGTGGTGATTTCTGCAACAAACAAGCAAGATCTTGTTAAAGTTAAAAGTTAAAATGTGTTTTCCTGCATAACAATGCAGTTTTTTTCTACTAATGCTAATGCAAATTACTGTTGTGGGTCAAACATACCCTTCCATGGAGTGTGTTTGTTTTGGAAAGGTGTGAGTAGAGTTGTGGATGGATCAGCAGAGATGCTGTGCAAGGCAAACACTCAGCCTTGTTCTAATAGCACCAGAGGAAGGGTTCAGTGAGATTAAGAACCACAAGTCTGGTGTCCTTTTGGCATTAGTATTTATGCACAAACACCTTTCTTTCAAGACAGATGTCAGCATTTGCCTGCAGAGGGTCACAGTGGATTTTCTCCCAGCCCAGCCAGATCTGCTGGATACTTACAAGCAGTCAACAAAAAGATAAGGCAGGACTGGAGCCCAATAAATCCAAGACCATTTACCAATCACTCATTCCATTGCTTCCAATCTTGCCTCTCCTCCCATTTGCCTGTGGCCTCAGGCTCATTTCATCAGTAGTGAAAGGCAATAATCTAGATCAAGAAAAAGGGAGTGAATTCTATTGCTGCAAAGACCGTATGAGTAAAAGCATCATGCACAAAGAAACACAGCCAATTGGAAAGCTGAAGAACAAATACCCTTCCTTTCCCTTCCTGCAGAATGCATATATCCCACACATGCTCCTATCAACAAAAATCCAACATTGACCCAAGCCAGTGTTCCCAGGGAAACGCTCTGTTCCAGGCACAGCCAGCCAGGTTACATCCCTATCCCTGCAGTCAATTTCACCTGATTGCAAAGGCTAACATTATCTTTGTAAGTGATGGATACAAGATCTGTGCAAATGCAATATCTGGTTTTAAAGATCCCTCTGTTCAGATTATATAATCTACAAATGTAAAAACAAAAGACATGTCCCACCAACCTCATGGAAGCTAAGTTTAGAAGGAAATACAGAACTCTGGCATTGTATTTATGATGCTGGCTGAATCTACTGGGCACCCTCAAGGCCAAGTTGTAATCCTGGGACCAGTATTACAGTTTGTCCCAGTGCACAAACTACAAAGTTACAGCCAGCAGCAGAAGAGGAAACGCAGCAGCAGTACTGCCAGTACTTTGCAGAGGCATGAGAAGGTCAGTGTTCCAGATACGCTCTACATATAGACACTGTGTGTGCATTTGCAAGGAGTTTGTTCCCTTCCCTGGTGTGCCACATGTTGTTTTGTACATACACAGCCCTCTATTTTCTGATGGCAAGCCTTCAGGAAGTATCATTGCAAGCTCCCTGGACATGCATGAAATTGTTTGACTTGTCCATATTCTACTTTTTCAAGGTTTGACACACAAGTTTCACTTCCAGAAGAAAAAACAAACGCAGCTAAGACATAGGGAAGTGATTTGGACCCCTGTTTTAGTTGTTAGCACACTTTTAATGCCTATATCTGATGCTGCAAAGACTTGTTTCTGTCACTTTCTATAAGAAAAGCAATAGTTAAGTTGGCATGAGATTCCCTATGTCATTGACAATATCATAGTACTGAAATCAGGTGGACTTTCACTCTTTCATCTCTGTTCAGTTGTTTGCTTTGTAATCAGTCTATTTTTAAAATCAGAATCATCTCTCATGGATATTTGGCTGTGTCTGAGTGCAGTACATGAATTAACCTTCAAATGTGCAAATGTAACAGCCTGCAATGATTGCAGTCATCTTTCATTACAGACCCTTTTACACAAATAGTTTTTCTTCAGAGGCAGAAACCAAGAAGCAAGGTGAGCCCTTATCTCTCAGCCCAAGGCCAGGGACAATGTGACTATCCTCACTGTCCTTCCTGGAACTCTGCCAGGGGTATCATCTCTGTGCTGGCCCCAGAGCAGATGCACATCACCTCTTAGCACCTGAGCTTGAGCTGGCATTACAAACTGCTCAGTTTCCAGCTATGGCTCAGGACTCTGCACACAAGTTCCTGCCATTCCAAAGGATTAGCAGAAGCATCTGGCCAAGAAGTGATACATACAACTAAGAGAGGTCATATCCAAAAGCATGGCAGTAAATGTTGTCTGCTTTCCTCTACAAGAGTGCTTAAGCATGTTTAAACACTCACTATTCTTAAAGCTTTCCCGATATTAGAGGGACTTGGCATGTGCTTGAAGACTGCCAAACACATGAATTGAAGCACCTGCCTAAGTGGTCAGATGAACTGCAGTCTCCAGAGACTGAAGAGCTATTTTAGAAGGTGGCCATGAAAGACAACTATTTTCCAGAAGGTTTAACATAACCCCCTCAAAAATAGGGTGTTTGGGGTCACTGGAAATGCACCATAAACTTGGGATTTACTGGGATCATATTTCATTAGAAATCAGGGTCTATGTTAAGGGAAGGAAATATGGCAAAATAGTTTGTAGCATTTAAAGACAATTTTCTGCTATCTAATACAAAATATTTTTAGATTTCATGCTTCATCACAGTTTTGACTTTTTGTTTTAAAATGTGATTACAGCATTCTCACTACTTTGCAAAGAGGATTCATAGCACATCTTAATTGGTACGCAGGCACACTTTTTGGTTTTGATTCTTTCCCCAACGTGCAATAGAAATACATATCAAAGTCTCAAAATAGGTGATGAAATTTCCTACATGGCAGTTAATTGCTTTAGAGACAGTTTCATCAAAATATTCTCCTATAAACTGATTACATATTTTTAAAGAAGCAGAAACTGTTTCCTCTCTGGAATCTGGGAAAGGAGTTCTGTTCTCATACTTAAATGTACTAAAGTGATGGAACACTGCTAGCTCAGCTTCTAGACACAAATAACATAGCTGTATTCTCTGGTGGGCCTGTCCCCAACTTGTTTTTATTTGGTTTAAAACAGAAAGCTGGAATTTGTTCTGGCTTACACAAACTGCAGGAGATTCTCAGATAGATTTCTCTTCAAGACAAGAGTAAAGAAGTTTATTCAGGGACTATCCCAGAATTATCAGCCTGCCACATCTCTGCCTGTGAACCCATCCCAGAGTTCAGGAATAGCTCCAGAAGCCTGAGACTATTTTTGCCATCTGCAATGCTTGTCATACACTGGCAGCTGAGAAGTGCCTACACTGCTGCTTCCTCCACTGGAGGTTTGAAGGCAATATAGAGGGAACAGAAGGAAGCACTAAGAACATTTTGTATTCTTGTGTTTGTGCTATGCAGAATAACTGGCTGTTTGGTGGTTTGTTTCAGGCACCTGGAAAGCAATTACTCTTGAGCTAGTACAGGTTCTCACACCTCTGTGAGTAGATCATGCCTGGATTGATAGAGGGACAGTGACTGCTGGCACTAAAAAGAACAGGCTACATAGGTAATGTCTGCTGACCTAACAGTTTTTTCTAGCTTACAAATAACAATATCAGCAGGCATTTCTGAAACGGTTCATGGGCCTCAGTGATACTAAAATATTTTGTTACACTGACCTTGGGGCTTGTAGTGTCACCCATGTTTAACTGGATATCCCTTAACAGACTGAATTAAGAGGGAAAACAAACAATTTCTCCTGTAACATGCCAAACAGCAAGAGGACAGATTGCTTATTGACTTTCCTTTGCTCTTTGTCTTTCAAAACATAGGAGCATGTCGTGTGTGCCTGTCCCTCTGCTTTGTCCCTTGTTTAACCAGGGGCTGCCCTGACACCCTCTTTCTGGTGGTCAGGAACAGTCAACAGCAAAGCAGACCATGGGGTTCCATAGCCCAAATCTGCTATTCCTGACCATGCACAGCAAAACTTTATTGGGAAAATGCCCATTTGCCCTCCACTTGGCTGAGTAATCTCTTATTCTAAGAAAAATAATTTGAACAAGCTAAATACTCAGACAGCCTAATCTCTTAGTAAATTATATGAAAATACATTGTTTTCAGTGTCTAAACTGAAGCTTAAGCATAGCAAATAAAGCTCAAGATTTTAACTTCAGTATTTTGTGCAAGGAACTGCACTGAAGAGTAAAGAGAGAAACGTATTCCCAAGGCTCTCCCTCTCCAGCAGGGCATTACAAGAAAATAGCACCCCATTTTCAGTGTAAGAATCAGCAGCCCTTTCAAATGCTCAAGGCTGAAAATTGTGTCAGCTTCCACCTTCTTATCTGCTAGTGCTTCCTCCTCCTTATCAGGTGCTTACAGACAGCAATAGTATGATAGGGAAGCTGCTGCTTGTGCTGCATCAGAAAGCAAAAATGCAGCATGGATGTGTATTAACACAACTCAACCAAGCCAAGCTCCAGGTCCTCATCTGCTTGTATGAGGCTGATAAATCAAGAACCAGTTGGGAATACACTTACCTAAACCTTCACATTTAAATTGTTCTCTTGCCAGAATACACACCTACAGAAGAATTGATTAGCTCCCACTCCAAAAAGGACAATACAGCCTTTCAACACCTTTTCAGTTAATGAGGACAGGTTACAGAAATACTTTAGACAATATTCAACCGTGAGATGGTGCTTCCCTTTCTCCAATTTGTAGAACATACTTGTCAAAAAAGAGCTCACACGTCACTTAGAAAGGGAAAATTTTTCCCAGAGTGGTGATAATTGAAAAAATACAATCTGCACATGCAACTTCAACCACAATTCAATGTGTCACCACCTAAAATCTCAGAAACAACATGCACAGAAATTCAATGTGTTGGGTTTGCATGGCTGGGTTTTGGTAGCAGGGGAGCTGCAGGGGTGGCTTCTGTGAGAAGCTGCTGGAAGCTTCCCCAGGTCCAACAGCCAATGGAAGATGGACCTGCCACTGGCCAAGGTCAAATCCATCAGTGACAGTAGTAACACCTCTGTGATAACAGATTTAAGAAGGAAAAGAGAACATTATTGAGCAGTTGTACCTGCAGCCAGAGAGGACAGGAGTGAGAGTATGTGGGAGGAACAGCACACCCAGGGCAGTACAGGAGGAGGGACAGGAGCTGCTCCAGCTGCCAGAGCTGAGATTCACCTGCAGCCCGTGGTGCAGCCCATGGAGAGGCAGCTGTGCCTCTGCAGCCATGGAGGGCACAGGGATCTCCTGCAGCCATGGAGGGCACAGGGATCCCCCTGCAGCCATGGAAAGTACAGGGATCCCCTGCAGCCATGGAGGGCACAGGGATCCCCTGCAGCCATGGAGGGTACAGGGATCCCCTGCAGCCATGGAGGGTACAGGGATCCCC
>VWYN01021953.1:45250-58990 GCA_013400075.1 Hippolais icterina | reverse complement strand
CCCAAGGAGCCCACGCCAGAGCAGGGAGGTGCCTGGAGGAGGCTGTGAGCCCGTGGGAAGTCTGTGCTGGAGCAGGGTCTGTGGATCCATGGAGAGAGGTTTTCTGGTAGGACTTGTGACCCTGTGAGGGACCACGCTGAACAGGCTGTGCAAAGAATAGTTTCATATAGATATGTTTCTCTGAGAAAATTATCTTTCTCTTTATGGGAAAGGTGACGAAAGGTGGAGTCTAGATCAAGATCTACCCATATGCATGATAACAGCAGGAAGACAAAATCTAACTTAGCCATGTGCCTTGAGTGCACAAACATTTGCTGTGGATGCAAATATTTTTGGTTAATTTACATGAAAAAAAGATGTAGGCATACTTCCCCATTGAACGAAGAACTTCCCATAGAACAAAGTTTCCATTGGAAGTTTATCCCAGTGTTTACACATTTGTCAAAGAAGGTTTTTTTGGTTTGTTTTAATGTCTTTGCTAAGCACTAAAGCCTGTCTTAAGCCTTGGAATTGAGGACAGATCTTACAAACCAGCATGGGCAGAGAGGAGCTTGATAAAGCACACAGCCACTACCCCAGGCTTAGCAGCCACAAGTTCAGGGTGGGTCTCACATGGTCTCAAGCTTCAAGGCTGGTTGGAATGGATGGAGAAGGCAAGTGTCCTGTGTTTCTGAATAAATTATGCAAGAGTGTGTAAATTACTACCATACTTCCATGGTAGACAGGAAGAAATCCTGAACTGGCGTCCTATGGTCCTGACAACCATCCTGACAATGAGATTCTGATGATGTAAAGATTACGTGTATTATCCATAATTTTCCTGTTTACACACAAAATAATCATGATTCATTAAACATCTATGCAGATTTTATCCATTTCCTGTTTGTCATGCAAACTAGCCTGAAAAGAACCCCTTTGAACTTTCTCTAGGAATGTGCTGTTTGGGTGAAAGAACACATTTCATAGGCATTAAATGGAATAATCTCTTTGTTTTTGAATCAATGAAACTCTTGATAAAGTGAGGTAGAGTTCAAGGGATCTGAAAATTATTCAAACCTAGTCCATAATCCTTCTTAATTGAGTGAAAAAAGCATTGAATGTTGTTCTGCATCCAATTTGATTTCATATTATGATTGCCATGGCAGTCTCCAACACCATTTTTATGTGGAGTACAGGCATAATCTCACGGATGAGGGGAAATTGTTTTCTGGTAGTGTTGTTTGACTCAAGCTGTTTGCTGAATTGGGGTGCTGTTTATTTGTTTGCATTTCTCCCCTGGGTGTAACACCTGGTTCCCATTACTGTGGTTCTACACCAGTGAGATCCTCAGGTAATTTCAGATGAAAATTCCCATGGCAAATTCACTTGCCAAGCTTGCCAAGTCACCTATACAGACATTAAAGCAATATATAGAGCAGAAGATAAAAACTTATTGCCCCTCTGCCCAGGCACTGGTGGCTCTGTGAATCTGTACAGCTTAGAACTTGATTTTGTTTGGCATTAACAAGAGCAGAAGTCGTCTTGTAATGATTAGTATTTAGCAAGACCAATCTCAGAATTTTAGAAAAATACTGTTATGGGTTCAGGAAACAATTACTAAGACTAACTATGAGATCTCCATCATAATAAAATTATTTTAGCCTAAAAAATTAACTTTCAGATCTAAGACTCTGGGTTAGTTTAACACAATCTGGCTTTTAGTGGGGGCAGAGGAAGCTGCAGAGGCTGCTTTTGAGAGAGAAGATGTTCAAAACTTCTACTATGCCCGACAGAGCCAACCCCTAAAGGCTCTGACGATGGACACATTGGCTGGCCCAATTAGAGAAGTTAGCAATGCCTCTGTGATGACATATTTAAGAAGGAAAAAGAGGTGTGCAATTCCTTTCTTCCTCTTCTCAGAGGGGTGGGGATGGCTGCTGGGCCCTTTCCTGGTGCAGTCCCCAGGACCATCCTGGTGCAGGGGCCATCCCAGTGCCGTGCAGCCAAGATTGGCGTGGCCAGTGCCACATGCTATCTCAGCATGGCTCGCAATGAACTTTATTTGCTTCGCTGCTTTTAGCCAGCCACGCTGCCAACAGAAGGGCAGATTTTGCTTTTTGGTGCCCCACATGAGGAGGTGTGCTGAGTCGAGCCAGTGGCCGGCAGGGACCACATGACCAGCAGTGAAAGGCGTGGTGAGCAATTCCCCAATTGCACAGCCTGGTTGGGATCAACCTGCCAGCACTGCAGAACTCAGTAAGAACCTTTCAATTGATAGAACTTGAGAACATGTTGGACATGTTCTCATTGGTGTTCTATGGACACCAACTCTCTCCCAAGTCAGAGAAAATAAAAAGGTGAAGACACATGAGGAGAACAACATGGCAACATGAAAATTGGGGAAAAGGAAGGAGCTGGAGGAGGAGGTGCTCCAGGCATTGGAGCTGAGATTCTTCTGCAAGCTATGGTGAGGACTATAATGCAACAATCTGTTTTTCCCTGTAATTCATTAAGTCCTTGAGTGGATGTAAAAGTGTACCCACAGCCCAGGAGAAAAGATACTCAAGCTAGAGCATGTGGATGCTGAAAATCTGTAATTTAGTAAGAAACTTGAAAAGAAAGAGAAGATTCTTGCTTCCAAGGATAGAAGAAAACCCTTGCTTCCAAACTAGAGCAGCTCATCCTTAAAAGATTATACCCCATGAACTAAAATGACCCATGTAGTTCAGGAAAAATATTTTGCCCATGAGAGGTACTCACATTGCAGCAGGTCAGGTGGTACTGCTACTCTTGAAAATTAGACTCACATTGGAGAAATTCAGTGAGAAATGTCTCCCATGGGAAGGACACCACGGCATAGCAAAAGAGACTCTTGTCTCTAGGCAAACTGAAGAAAGATTTTTAGAAGTGATAGACTAACTAAAACCCCATTTTTTTTTCTCCCTGCACTGTCAATGGGAAGGAAAAAAGGGTTGGAGGGGGAGGAGAAAATGTTCTGTAGGTATATTTTAATTCTCATTATCTTCTTTCAATACTGTTAATAAATTTTTCTTTATACCTTTTAAAATTTGAGCCTGTTTTGGCCTTAAAGTGTTTCTTCCTGATCCTTACCTCAATTAGCAAGCCCCTTTGGCCTTTTCTTTCCCCTTCCTCTGCCCAACTATAGCAGAGGAAAATTAGTAAATGGTTTTTTTTGGGTGCCTGGATTCTAGCCAGTGTCAAACACTGACCGACTCAAATCCTACAAATTCTTGGTGTTCACATGAGAACTTCTTCCTATAAATGTAGTTAATAAATTAAATCTTCTCAGAGGATTATAAAGCAACCATTAAAAATAATCAGTCACACAGGGCATCTCAATAAGAATTAAATTGACATAGATTTCAATTAGCCTGATTTCTAACTAATATAGCAGTAGATCTACTGAGGCAGACACCAAGATCTAGTTTCCTTTGGCTACCCTTTACAAATTCTGAAAAATTTGTAAAAAAAATACCCAGACAAGAAGTTACCCA
The DNA here is from genome assembly GCA_013400075.1 of Hippolais icterina. Classification (NCBI taxonomy): domain Eukaryota; kingdom Metazoa; phylum Chordata; class Aves; order Passeriformes; family Sylviidae; genus Hippolais; species Hippolais icterina. The sequence goes on along the minus strand of VWYN01021953.1, from coordinate 55,496 downwards.
AGTTTAAACCATACTGGCAAGTCCCAACAATAAGGGAAATCCATAGGTTTGCATAGGTTGAGGCAAAGCTAGATAATCCAAGTCAGACAATACTCTGAGTAGACACTTTAGATCAGTCTATCATGCCTCTTCTGAAATCCTATATGACTAATCTGGTACCCTGACACCTACAGCAGCCTGGGAAACATAACTGTTCATCCACCGTTCCTTTCCAGCCTCCATAACTTTTTTCTTGGTGAGCTGTGCGTTTTCTCTCCTCAACATTATGGCTGCTTGCTTTAAGGTTTATTAAGTTAGACCTTAATTCAGAGCAGGACTTGCCCCACTTCCTGTTGAGGAACGATTTCTGTAAGTAATTTGTTTTGTAAAGGTTTTGTTCACTTCTTCCTGAAACCTGGAGGTCCTGCTGTTGAGAATGATGCACTGATATTTGTCATGCATTCCAGAGCCAAGCCTGCCGAACTCTCTCTGTAGAAGTCAAGCTTTTCTTCTTAACTTGCCAGTCTCACTCATGAGTGTCTTCCTACTATTGATAATCTTTTTTTTTTTCTCTTTCCTACAACCTGGAGAAGGTTATGCCAATACCAGCAAATGCCAAAGAACAGCTAAAATCCATCCTCAAACCTGAAATTCACTTCTGCTTCACAGCCAGAAGCAGAATTCAGGTAGTGATTGTAATGCACTGTTGTTTTTCTTATTACAGGGCTCATAACAAACATTTTCAGTATTTTTTAGATGCAAATTTCGTAAGACAGCAATGGCCTAAGCATTACCTGTAGCAGATTTATGCGCAGTTTATCTGGGGGGGACTTCTTTTGTAAGCAAGCTGATAAGCACATTCATCACATACAAACATAACATTATCTTGAAAATAATCAATAAGGCACATGACACTAACCTAGAATTTGTAAGATACATGCTAAATGTTGGATATACAATTTACAAGCTTCTGGGATACTTCCTTCACAACAGCCAAGTAGTGGATGAGATGCAGAATCAGAGGCTATTCAATATAGTATATATTGAATATATATATAAAAATATATACTATATATTTATATTATATATAAAAATATATATACTATATATTTTATATTATATATATAAATATATATAATATAAAATTAATCATATTAGCAGCATTTCCTCTTCCAGCATTAGTGATAATGGTCGTGGTTTTGACCCTTGGTTTGGTATGTCAGCTGATTTATATTAGCAGGCAAGTATTTCACATTAATAGGAATCATGAACTCCTGATGGTGAACTAAGATAAAATGTAGCAGGAATGAATGATTGTAAACAACTGCTTAAGCAGAAATCCCGATGCCTCCACAGTATTACAGAGTAGTGAGAAGTTTGGCCATAGACAGAGGTCTGTTCATTGACAAGTCCTGCAGTTTTGGGGTCTAAAACACTGTCCAGAAGAGGGTTGCAAGTTGTCAGAGGTCTGACTCAGAGTACTTTGGGTTGTGCATCAAATGACTTAAATGAGTGACTTGGAGGAAGTATTCGACTCTCATTTATAGCTGAGAAAGATATTCCTGAAGTCTCCAATGTTTACAGTTAGATGCATCAGTCTGCATCTGGGATCCAATTAGTGGAGTCAGCTAGTGTTCATTACAGGGAGAACAACTTAATCAACTCTCTTTCAATCAACCTTTCACCCTCTTGCAAAATTCATTATATACATAAAGTCTGTAAAGCCTCCTACCACTCACCCTAAAATCCTACCACTTGCCTTAAAACACACTGCTGGTTCAATCCACATGTGCTCATTTGCAATGCTTGAGCTGAGCCTACATATTCTATGTGAGGATTAAGTATATTTCTAAAATGTGCATTTATAATGCATCAGACTGGCATATCAGCTGTCAGTGGGGCAAAGCTTCACTGCAAGTTATTGTGACTGCTTATTTCTCAGCATTTTGATGGCAGCAATGTAGCCACATGTTTGGCCAGGTAAACCATCTGAGTGGAGTCTTATGGCTACATTCAGACTCAGTGACTAGGGAAGAAGGTGTAGAGCTCTGTCTTCTACCCCTTGACCACATGTAAAACAAGTGCAGTGCAAAGTGGGAGGATGTTACAGCCACCACAGACCTTGCTCATGACATGGACAAAAAACCTCAGCTCTTTCTCCCTTGCTTTCATTTTTTTTAATATATTTTCATATATGCACACACACACACACTCCCCTAAAGAAGTATTTTATCATGTAACTTAACCATTTGCAACTCGCCTGAGTATCTTGGAGGAGAGAAAGCCTCACATGCAAATGCCACTCTATGCTTTAACAAACAGTTGGTCAGGAAAGATGCAGAGAGAGAATTAATTTTTGAAAAGAGGTTATGCATTTATGTCCACACACCATGCTCCTTGGAAATCTAGGAAGTACCATTATACTTGTAAACTAGAATTATTTTGCAAAGTTGGTGTAGGACAAGAAAATGCTGTAGAATTATGCATAGGAAGGTGTCTGATATCACCAGAAGATGAACAAAATCCTTTACCTTTGCCTATATTCAGGTCCCCAGTGCCAGGGAAAACAGAATAAAGGGATCTGACACTGTTGACCTGCTAAAGCAAGGTCTCCCCAGTGATTTCTCTCAGTACATATTAGTGTCCAAAGTATAAAGGAACAGACTCATTTTAAGTACAAATCACCCATATACTGCATGGAGCTTAAACATGGGACAATAACTAGGTTTCAATTCAGTGCTTTTTTTGGATATTACTGCAAGCAGAATAACAAATTTAAAGCTAACTCACAGAGTTATTTTGTTTGCTACCAACCTACTCCACAACTCTTTTTTGTTTTTATACCTAGATGGTTTTGATTCAGAAGTAATTTTTTAACAAGCATCTGACATTTTGAAAAAATAATACAGAATTCAAATAACCTCTTTTCATTCCTTTCCCACATTTCCAAATTTTAAAATTGAGACATATTGATGAGGCATTTTCCTTCCTCTTCTTTCCAAAAAAACTTTCATATTGAACTATGACAGTTTTTAAGTAAAAAAATGAGAGGTAATACACCTCAATGTATATTCAAAATCATCATTGTGTTTATTTTAATGTTGTAGAGCATCCTGTACACAGCACCATGGGAAACCCAGACTGGAAAGTATTTGTGCTTTCAGAACAAGAATTTCATTTGTTAAGGCCCACTCCTTCAGTTTACACAGGAAACACCTGAAGTAAACATCCCAACCTTTGAAAACCATCTCCAAGTTTTAATATTGTTATCAGCTCATGGAAAAGGATTTCCATGGATAGGAACTCAGAGCATCCATAACATCATAAGTAACACTCCCCAAAACCCACACACCACTACACACATTTATAAATAGCAGGCCTTATATCAATTAACACGTTACCTAAACCTTGCTTGTTGACATTGCTACAGCACAAACAAGTTGCAGAGTGATCTTTTTGTCCATTAAAAGTGACAGAAAGTATCTGACAACCAGAGCTTGGTAGTCAATTTGACCCACAAGGAAGTAGCACAGTTCACTGCTGCCTACAAAGGTTTAGATGATAAGATCAAAACAGCATCCATGGCAGCTAGCTCACTCATTTGAGCCCAAACATTCTTTTGAACAGTATGAGTGGGACCAATCAAATTCTCACAAACCAGTTTTATTAGGTGTATTTGTCTACATTATTTCAGGATGATACAATAAGTAGTACAAATACAGAGATAACCATAAGCATACTTAACTACCATTTTGCAAAAAAGCACACAATTTTTATTAGTAAGTGAATATTGGGATGGGCTGCACTTTTCGTTAAGATGAATGAAAACATTAGAAACTAAGTTTTTAAACTACCTCCCTGATTAACATCTGTACTATGAAGCAGTTCTCAGATCTATGAAACTATTAACCACTAGCAGGAAACAAGCAGGTCAGAGGAGAGCAGGAGCCCCTTCAGCCTCTTCTGTCTTTGAAGAGACACAGCTGTGGCCTATCAAAACAGGAACCTGCTGGAAAGAGTCCTATTTCTTAAGAAGATATTAATCTCAAAGCTAAAAGTATCCATCCTTTCTGGAACCCACAAATATGTCTACTCTTGTAAAATGCACCATGGCTTATGTCAGAGGATAGATTGTTAAAAAATTTTCAAGTGAAGCACATGTGGAGGAATCAGACTGGGCTTGGGAGAAGCAAAGGCAGAGCTTGAAATGGTGGCAGTGGAAATAAGTGGAAATAACAATATCCATTTCTGGATAACTAGGACCAGAATTATGATCCTGCAAATGAATGAGTTAGGTTAGATTTCTAATTACCTGAGTTTAACTGAGTAGTACTGCCCCATATTACATACATTATTGGGAAAGTCTACAGTTATCATTTAATTAAGCACCACTTAGATTTCTTCTGCACTTGTTTAGACCAGATTCTCTACTGCATTATACTGCTCACACACAGTTAGCTCCAGTGAGGTCAGGGATAGTTAAAACAACTGAATTCCAAATAGTAGAAAGAAAATTTAGACCCACTGTCTTCATAATTTTGAACAGTCATCTAACCTGAATTGAGGAGATTTTTGGTGCATGAGGTACGCCTTGATTGATAAAACATGTCACTATTGTCCTCCTCTNAAATTTAGATCCACTGTCTTCATAATTTTGAACAGTCATCTAACCTGAATTGAGGAGAAAGATTTTTGGTGCATGAGGTATGCCTTGATTGATAAAGCATGTCACTATTGTCCTCCTCGCTATGCAGCTCCAACAAGAAGGTTAAAGGGAGAAAACCAGCAAAGGGAGCAAAGTGCTGCTGGAAAAAGTAGATAGATAAATGAAAAAGCTCTGAATCTTCTCGTGTGTGTTTATTACTTTCAAAGTAGCTAACTAGGTATTTTAAACTTCTTCATGAGCTTAATGAGCCTGGTATTTGAGGAATGAGTCTGTTCGGCATAAGGAAATTACAGTGGAGACATTAGTTACAAAACACTTGTAAATTGATGACATTTTACAAGAACAAACAAAACAAGAAACAGAAAGGAAATATTGCAGACCTACTGGAATATTCCCCCAAAGAAATAAAAAGGTGATTTATCAAATATTAGATCCCTATGAAATTCTAAAGAAATCTACAATTAGAGAATTAATGATTCAACATCCATATTTAGCAGCTGTCATGTTCAATGTAGTAATTAAGCAAATCAAACCTCTTGTTAGAAAGGTATAAAGGAAAATACCAATTTTACAGGAAGGAAAGGAGTAAGAAAGTCAATCATTGTCATCATCTAAATGTAAACTCAGAATTATATGACACCAAGTTTTATTCTCATTCCTTGGGATCATGCTTACTAGATCAGTTTCATTAAATCTCTTTTACATTCAGGACACACACTGAAGAGCAGTGAGCCTGCACACTACCTGTACAACTACTGCACGATACACCCTGTGGGTACCAAAGGGAAATAAATAGGAATTCTGTCAAAATACAATACAAAAACATATAAGCAAGTGGAATACATTTACCAAAATATTTTTGCTAAATTCAACAGCCACTACATTTGCTGCACCTAGCTGAAAGCACTCTCATTGTCCTAGAAGAAGTCCATCACATTTTCACCTGACTTCCTGGCCTGTCAGGAAGTGGTGGGATGGAAGCTGTGAATTCATACATGAAGAGCAAAAGCTTATTGATAATAAATACATTAAATTGATGAAGAAAGTACACAGAAATCAGCCATAGGATGGTAAAAAATACATCTGCAACTTTAATTGTAGCTCCTACAATACATACATTTCCTTCTTTGTCTTGGAGAAGCATCCATAAAAAGAAGAAACAATTTAAGTTATCATAAAAAAGAAAATTAGAATTAATGATGACACAGACTAAATATGTAATTAATTAAAAATTTAGTACCAGAACCATCCATACCTATCTGAGCCACTTAAAGATGGAAAAAGGGATTTTACAAACACTCACAAGAGCTATCAATCTGTGACTTTTGAAGAGAAAGATTAAAATGGATAGCATCATTCCTAAAAACAAGAACAGATACTAGAAAACCTTCCAAAAACCCCCAATTTACAAAAGAGATAAAGTTCCAGACTCTGGTTCTGTTCTTGCTGCAACACTATACAGTCCTGACATTCAACACTAGGAAAGAGCATGAAGGTGGTTAAAAGCTTATTATTATCATTCTTCTTTATAGAGACATTCATATACACACTCACATATATATCAATGGTTCTATCCAAGAAACCAAACATTTTAAGAAAAACCCCACTGGTTTAAATAAAGCAAGGTACTTGGGCAGCCTTATTCCAATAGTTGTGTATTCTGGTCAAGAAACACTGATGTTACAGGTCTAGGCACAAGTGCTTATAATTAGCCTCCTAAATCCAAATGTATCACTAAAATTAAATTAAATCTACAGGGCTGTACAGAAGACCAAGTTCTGTCCAAATTTAGTCACTGATAAAAGAATTGTATTTATCAAACTGTGGCACACCTGGAAGAGTTACAGCCATGACCCAGATGGGGAGTAAATCAGGACAGAATTAGACCTCTGGGTTGCACAGCTATATGGCAGCCAGATGTGCTCTCTGTCAACAAACATAATCCCTTTTGAGTCACTGACTCCATCACCAGCAGAAGGAGCACCATTAGCCAGTGTCGTGCCTGCAGCTTCACTCATGTACTCCCTTGGTTTCAGGGATAAACACGTGCAGAACCCTGCAAAACACAACTCCCACACACTGATGGAGTTAGGCAGACTGGTCAGACCACCCAAGCTGAAGGTCAAACAGTGTAACTTGTAAAATGTCCAGACTGCAATCCCTCCACTCACACTGGTAACAGTCTCCTTGTTTCTGAGTCAGCTGCAGGTGACTGCTTGCCGGAGGATTTGCAGCTTGGCCTCAGAATAGCACAAGATACTTTTATCTTAAGAAACACCAAGTGATTGTCATAGTATATTTGACAGTAAACTGAGGCAAAACAGACAGAATTCTTAACTAGAAATGACACAAACATCTCAGGAGATTTGTCTCTCATAGCTACCTAACTCCAGAGTGCAGAAGATATTTGCAGAGCCTGGACCATGTTCCATGTTTTCTGATTAAAAGAGCAGTAACAGCATCTCCAGAAGATGATGACAGAGCAGATGATCCAGCAAGCTCTTTCCTAGGTTTGTTTATGGCTTGATATATGCTACATTCAATTTTCCATGGCTAAATAACGCATGGAAAGAACTAAAGTTTTACTACTTCATATGGATGAAGAGTAGAACAATGAATCCCTAAGGTCAGATTCTCTTACTGATAACCCAGGTAGTCAACATTCCACTTATGTCATTGATGTCACCAGCACTATTCACAGAGAAACCCTGGTCTGCCTAAGGATGACAAAACATAACTCGTGGCAACTTCATACAAGTATCCCTTGCACTTTGAAAACAAAATAATGTAATGTAAAACTCTTTTAATAAAGGAATGCAACTTTAAAGCTTCTTGACTACCTCTCTGTCTGTGGAGTCAAGGACCTAGAATGCTTTGCTAATTGATAAAGAAAAAGAAGAAAGCATCCAAGCACTGAAGTAAATCAGTGTTCCCTGGAAATGACATCGAGGAGGGGCTTAGAAATATTTTTAAAGGTGTATTATGCTAAAGTGACTAACAAATATTTTGTACTGAGACAGAAAAAAAAAAAAATCAATTGTCTGGCTTTAGGGATAGGGGTTTCAGTCTAACAATTAAAACGATGATAGCTGTTCTGATACACATGAAGATTACCTAGGCAGCATCAGAGATATACGTCTTAGTTTATGAAAGGTCACCACAGTAGGTCATACTATATCCACAGGAGAAAGGTGAATTATTCCTAAGTAGGTGAATTATGCTGACACTTTTATTTAGCAGAATTTATTGGAAGAGAGAAATAGTTTTCTCAACTGATGTAGAAAAACAAACTTTACCATTAAAAACTCTATACATTCTATATTTCCTTAGGCATTACATTTTTCTAGGTTTAATTCTAAACTAAAAAACTGTTAACATTTTTCTTAATGGGAGAATCATTCTCATAAGTGCTGAACACTGTGTTGCCCTAGTAAGTACTATGTAACTTCTTTATAAAGCAGGCCTGAAAATGGGGTGAAACACTCCACTCCAGGTCAAGGAAATAAGACCTTTCCTAAGAACCTTATGAAACTGCTGCACAGTTTAACTGGTTTAAAGACAGCTAATGAGGGAGGCAAACACTGGGCACTGGCCTCCTCCTGATATAAGGTCTTCTCCCAACTTGAAAAATACCTGAGCTTCATCAGGATAGTTAAGGATTAGTGCTTGGTTTAGGACAAATTAGGACAAGTTGCCAAACAATGCAAGCAGCACTGATTTATGTTGCTTCCCCACTGAAATATAATATAATATAATATAATGTAATATAATATAAGTTATTATTATATTTAATATTATATTATAGTTATTTTAATATGAAATCCCCAGACCACCTTTTAAACTCTGTAGTTTAAATACATGTGTTCCATATGCAGAAAAGAAAAATTAACCCTGCTCTGTATCTTTGGTGGGCAAAGTCTAGAACATTTTACACTATACAAATGACAGTATCACTCTGCCATACATAGAGGAATTGCAGAGGACTTATTAGTCAGGAAAATCTTTAGCAATCTAATACATTCTGTGTTGCAGCTGTTTTCAGAATGGAAGTGATCATTACTCAGACTTACCAGAATCTCTAAACGGGTGGAAAGTCATTCATAGTTCACCATTTCCTGCCTAGAGACTATGGGAGTCATGGTAGGCATGGAAAAAACCAGCACATTGGAGAAGTTACTTAGGAGTAGAATAGTCAACTGAGGAAAGAGGTAATTTGACAGCACCTTCTTCCCTATTATGCAAGTGTTCCTAAATTAACTGAAATACTACATAGTTTTTTGGTGGTGTCTACAAGTATAAACTGAATATTTAACTTTAGTTTTGCATTTTATAGCAGAAAAATAAATTTATTGCCTGGTGATATGACAATAACTAAGAGGCAAAGAAAAAAATCTTTTACAGGGCTATGGAAATAGCAATAAGTATTAAAGAAATAGATAGCCATGTTTTCCCTGTAGAATTATATCAGATATCGGCTCAACAAGATAAAAAAAATTACACATAAATAAATCAGACTGGAGATATGGAGTAACTTTGTGTGCCATGCTGTTTTGCTCGCCCTGGTACTTTACCATGGAAAAACACCAGAAAATAACCCCACTATTCAGGAGTACTTCTGTGCAGAACTGATGCACTACTGGCCACCATGAAAGGAACAAATCCCCTTCAGCTTTCAGCCTCAGGAAAACCAGTCTAGTTGGTGCTGAATGATTTCTCTGCTGGCTTTAGACCAGAGATGAACTCTTGCTGTACAACTTATGAACTGTACCAGCAGGCCTATGAGGAAAAAAATGTGTTGCACTAGAAACAACCACATTAGTTGGTATCATTTACTGCCTTATAATACTGGATTTAAAAAGAAACAAAACCAACAAACCAATCCAATCTGAGAATTTTGGATTTCAAGCCATAAAACTAGAGAGGAAAACCAGCAATAGCATGAGCCTCAGCTAATGTCCTCCTTATTTGCATCTAAGCAGTATCAACTGAGCTTTTAATTTTAGAAAATGCCTGAGCTATTTCACTGAGCAATATTACCAGAAGAAAACTACAAGTCCTCTGGGCTAGACAAATTTGGCCTGAAAGTATCCCAAATGGGCCTTTATCCATGTGCCCTTTGATTCAGGACCAGAACACTTGTGCCACAAGCAGTGAGCTCAGCACTGTCCATCCACAGTTCCTGATCCTCTCTCCAGCAGTCCAGGGAATTTGTTTGCCTCAGGATCCTTACAAGAGTGAGGCTTTGGACCCTGAATGTTTGCAAACTCCTGACTAACAATAACAGCCTTTTCCGTCCCTAAAGATGTTATCAGTGTGATTGAGGCATCATTATTTAATAGTTTATTAAAAAAAGCCAACCACAGCACTTGAAAAAAAAAAACCCAATATATTTATCTATATATTATATCTAAATATCCTCTTGAATGAAGAATGATTTTCGAGCTTGGGATTCACCTTTCCTTGTTGGTACTGGGAGGAAAGATGCGTGTTAATGTTTTTACAAATAATTTAATGGCTGAACATATGGGTGTTAACATCTTTGGAATGGGTTTAATGTTTCTAGTGACTTTGGGCAGCAGGTTTGTTGCAGAGCCCAGACAG
>VWYN01021953.1:10698-44260 GCA_013400075.1 Hippolais icterina | reverse complement strand
GGCAGCAGGTTTGTTGCAGAGCCCAGACAGTTTGGCTTCTGAGATAGACAAGGGTCTGCACAAGGCTGAACTTCTGAATTTTGGGTTAAAATGACAGGTTCAAGGGGGGAATATGTGGAAGGTGGTTTGGGAAGGCTGTACCTTCCTAGTACCTCAGTAATGGGGAAAGGAAGAGGGCAACATGCCGCAGGGAGTTTAGGATAAAAGGGAGGCTGCACCCTCCGAAAGCCAGAGGGAGAAATCTCCATGGGTGTGTGCCCCAGTGGCCTCTCCCTTTATTTGAATAAATTTGAAGGACTCCTCTGTCTCCCTTTTGGACATAAACCTCTGGCGTTTGTGGATTTTCCTGACAGTACTAACAGCTGGCTCACCTGCTGAGGCAAAGAAGTTCTGCCATTCCAACTGCTGTACCCCCCCATACACAGGTGACACAACTCACCTTCCTGACAGTGCCAGGCTCACAATTTCAGGATTTGGTGCCTTACATGGCTGGTAGAGGAGGAGCCAGGTCCCTCAGCAGAGATCAGGCCTGCCTCAGGTGTGAGACTGACTGGGCCAAGGAATGAGGCTGAGGGCTCCGGCCCAGGGTCCTGCACCACCATTCCTGTCCCTAGCTGAACCTCACATGGCCCAAGCAGGGCTTGCCGTGCCCGTGTGCCCTGCTGAGGTGGTTACTGTGACAGAGAACATGTGTTTGCTGGGGTTTTTCACTGAATTACCTCATGGATGTGGGAGCTGGGAGTTCACCTCACTGGGGTGGTGAGAGCTGTGCTCAGGCCTCTCACTAAAATGGCTCGTGAGGGAGACTGGACACCAGGGGGTTGTGTGCCTGGGGGCTGAGTGTTTTGGTTTCCATTGTAAAGAGTGGTTTTCCCGGGGAAGAGGAAAACCCTGGACTAATGCCCTGGGAAACTCCTTTCTAAGTACAGTAGGCAAGAGGCTTACTCACAGGTTCCCTCAGTTCAAGTATGCAATAGTCACTTGCTAGAAAGTTCCTTGTTCTTTGTGTTACCATAGGCTGATTTTTGGTGCAGGAATTTTAATATTCTTAATTGTTCTCCCCTATTGGACCCTTCCTTCAGACCCCACCTTAACTCCTCCTCACACCAGAATGTATAAACACCCCTGTCTGACCCTGCCCTCGTGCTTTTTGCCACTTGTTACTGCCTTTTTCCAGTTTATTCCAAATATAGTGTACATCTTCTTGCTTGTTATTTTTGCATTATTAAAATTCCATTTCTAGACAATTGGATCAAGGCTGCCTCTCTCCAATTGTCACTGATCCTGCTAATTGCTGTGTAGAACTTATGTTGGTTTGCTGCTAACACAGATATCCATTCCTGTTTCTGTCTTCCTACCAGCCTGTGGTGAAAGATTGTTGAATCAGAATGTTTGGCTGTCCAGGTTTAACTCCTTGGGGTTTTAAAGATGGATTTAATATTGGCACTGTGTGACATTCAGCCTTAATCCTTCTAAGAGATATTAAAAAACACCCAAATAAACCTAAACCAAACATCTTGTGCTAGATACTTGCAGCCCAAGAATCCTCAAGACATCCTGGAGGGACACTTCTTCAGAGAGAGATGGCAGTACAGGACAAATAGATAAGAGTTTGGTTGCCGGATGAAAGGACTAACCCTCATGGGAGCAGAACAAATTGATTTACCTTCAAGTGGAAACTATCAAAATGAGTAAAATGCAAATATGAAATCGTTTTGGCTTCTGCTTTATTGCTTCTCTTCCCTTTATCCAGAATCAAAAAGATAACACTGTAGACTTTGATTTTTTTTTTTTTCTAATTCAAGATTTATATGTAGTTCTAAGCAGTCTGTAGCAGTTACTTGACCCACAAGTTACCATTAGGATTTAAATCTTAGGGCATTAATGGCAGCAAGACTAGCTCTCTGGTGGATATAGCTGTATCTTAGCTTGGTGCTCGTGTCTGTTGGTGAAGTACACATACAGAATTCGTAAGAAGATGGTAATTTGAGGGGAAGGGCAATAGATTTGCAGGTCAACTCTCGATGTTAATCAATACAGCTTTCTGAGGGTCAGGGTCAGGCAGAGGGAACACCATGGTCAGAACGGTGTGACATTAATGCCCTATACTTCAAATGTGCTGACCCTGGTAACCTATAGGTGTATATAAAAATATAGTTGTAGGTAGTTACATCACTTTTTGGGGAAACAGTTTGGAATTAACAGCATGCTGCCTGGGCACTAACCCCTTTGGCCCAAAGCTAGAATGGGTTTGCATAACACAGCAGGTTTCACAATGCTAGGCTAGGTGAAGCCCTTCAGACTAATATGCATTTGAAAGAAGTTGCCTTCAAGTTGCTATACTGAAGGAAGTGTTTGAAACTTTTAAGTACTGCTTCTGCTGCAGGATAAGAACAAAGGTGAGACTTAAGTGCAAATGTCCACTGAAAGCATTATAACAGGCTTGCTGTTTTTCAAGTAGTAATTTTTTTCCTATTTGTTCCCCTTAAGAGAGTAGAACAGCATAAGCACATTTGCAGCCCTGTTCACAGCTGTGGGAGGTGTGGCAGAGCTGCATTGAATTATTTCGAAAGCTAGGGCACTATACCACTGTAGATCTTGATCAGCATGCCAAAGTTAACCGAAATGTTTAGGATGAGAATTGTAGACTCACTCCTTTAAAAGTTTTGCTCAGGGTGCATATTTGTCTGCAGGAATGCTGCTGGGTTTGTCTCTGCGAACAGATACACCGCGGATGCTTGGGGAGATGGGCTCTGCCCAGTGTGTGACACCTGTGAGTTGGGCTCTTCGCAGCTGAGGCAACTTGTGACCTGCGTCCCATTTACCCTGAGAGGCTCAGAGCTTTCTGCACTGAAACCACGGGTGTTTGAGCAGGACTGGGAATGAACTGCTTGCACTGTGGGAAGCAGCAGCTAAGGAAATGGGTAGGGGAAGAACATAGTTGTGATTGGTGCTGACAGTCTATCCAGTTTCCTTGAGTTCTGGGGAAAATGAGGTCAAACCAGATTTTTACCTTTATATTTAAAAGCAAAAGAAGCTTCCAGGAAGGTAGAAATCAAAGAAACACTGGAAGAGATAGAAAGTGCTGTGAGGATTCATTTGTTGTACAAATTAGTGTGTAGCATAAGGAAGGCTAGATGACTTGTAAAGGCTTTTCAAAGCCCAGAGTACCCAATGGGAAGCTCCCACTGTTTTTTAACTGATTTTGGGTCTTGTTTCTGCAGACCAGAATTGAGACTTCTTCTAATGAAGCCATGCATTTTTAAGTGATAAGCATATATAGAGCTCTTCTGTGGGATTCTTCCAGGAAGGAGTAGAAATACAGATAAAGCTTTTAAAGCAAAGCCATGTAAAAGCCAGATCATGTAACGTGTAAGAATTGTGTGTGATATCTCAAATACACATATAGTTATTAAACCAGTGATTGTATGCTTGCTGAAACAGGAGTAATGTTAAAAAAATCTGTGTTAGGACGATAGGTAGTACAACGGCTTGTTGGTTCTTCAACAAGATCTTACGGGTACTTAATAATAAATTAGCAAATTTACTTGAAGAAACAACATCCTTCAAGGTCTGAACTATCAAGTCATCCTTGAATATCATTGCTAAATTCTGCCCAGCAGCTGGGAGCAACTGAACTATTCTGCTAACATACAGATTACATACAATCGCCTCTTTCTGTCCCTGTATTGACAGGACAAATCTGCTTGAGAAGCTTTGCCTTAATGGTGTCATAATGCTGGCATGGTTTCCCCGCTACATTGATCAATGCTTTTTGCATCCTGTTCCTGCTCTGTTTTTATGTGATCCTGTTTTCTGTGATTTGTGTGTCAATTGCTTGCAAATATAGAACATGTGCTGTCACCAACTACATTAACATTTACACTATATTGTAGTGTTCTGCCCCCAATGTGTAAACACTAAACCAACTCCACAACAGTTATTTATATGTGGGCAAACAGGATAGTTCCATATAGATGTTTGACTTCCAGTGTTGAATTCCAGGGTTTGATTACAGGAGACTCAGGAATTCAAGGGAACTATCTAATGTACTGAGATGTACAGAGGTGAACTTTAAAGGCAGAACAGTAGCAACACATACCTTTTAAACAACATTTATTTAATCTTAAATCAGATCTTCAAAAAAATGCAATTATTTCCCCCTTATTTTACAGGTAGAGAGACTGAGGCTCACAGTGACAGGTCCTGTCTATTGCTATGCTGAAGGGGCAAAGCTGGTAAAATGATGTGTGGGGTTTTGAGGTCTTAAATCAGAGGTTTCTCTATCTTTGGGATATCACAGTGGACAGTAGTGGCTCTTGAAGCCCTCCAAATTACAAGGGACTTTTGTGAAACATTTATGGGCCCATAAGCGGTTTGCTACAAGGTGTGCAGAAATCTGGTTTTCTCAGACACTCTTTGTGGATATCTCTCAAATGGTTTGTGGTCTCCCTTCCTCCATCCCACAGGATGAAAATTGCTGATGTATGAGTGTTATTAGCCATGGCTGTATGGACTGAAGTGTGAAAGAAAATGTGTTTGAAAGCAGGTCTGGACTTGACCGATTAGTGCTGTACTTTGCTCCTCGGATAGCTCCAGCTAGAAGAAAAGCTTAAGTGAAATTCTGCTGTTGTATACATCTGACTTGAAGATAGATCAGAAGTTGAAGGTTTTGAGCTTTAGTTCGTGGATGCCACCCGTGTGACCATGAATAATGCAGGTTGGGTTGGGGTCTTCGTCTGAAGCAGATGTGCTAGCTACAGGAGTCAAAACTGGTAGGAATTTATGTAGTGACAGGCAGACACTCCCTTAGTGTCCTTTTACTCCAGTAGCAGTTGGCAGTTTATGTCCAGGAACAGCTTTATCCAGCTTGGCTGTTGCTGGGATTACCACTCTAGTGGAAGGAGTGACAGGGACTTGCCTGGCAAGTACCATAAGGGTTTAAATCTCTGTGGGGGGTTGTGGAGTGAAGGGCTGGACAGTGCTATGTAGGCTTTATTAGTTTATTTTGTTTTTTAAAATGCATTTTCTGAAAGATGAAAATAGCTTTTGAGGTGATGCTTTTAAGCTCTGACTGAAGCAAAATCATGCTGGTGCTGCAAGGATTCAGACTGTGTTGTGTTTATTTTTCTCCTTTTGGAATGTAACTTATTTTTCTGCAGGTTTTATCCTCTTCTAGCAGACTGTTTGATAGCTTCAGTGAACAGCTAGAAGACTGCACTGAGACTGTAGCTCTCTTGTTGGCTGCTTCTGTGTGTTTAGATGAGTTCAATGGGACAAAGTTGGTTATGAAATGAAGAGGTTGCCCATGGGAGGGGTGGTGCCTGAGTGCAGAATCCTGCTGTGTTTGTATATTTATTGTTAAATTAGGCCAAATATAAAATGGGAACAGAAAATAATTTCTTATTGTTACCTATCTGCAGCTGGTTCTCTTTGCTCTGATGGTGGAAGGTGGGGTCTAAAAGTACCTTAAAAACCTTTGCCTAAAAAGGTCTCATTATTCTCAATGAGCATGCTGTGCCTGGCCAGTGTAGGGCTGTTCCTGGTGATACTTGCCCAGGGCAGGGAGCAGAGCTTGTCAGTGTCTGTGCTGCATCCCCTGTAATAGCAGATCTGCTCTCTCCATATGCCTACCCTGACCCCAGACCCTGCTCTAGCTCTAGGGTTTCCAGGCAGTGCTGCAGTGGATAGTGCAGGCCAGCCTCCACACTTCCAACATCAAAGCTGAGCTAAACCAGTCCCAGACTGCCCAGAATCAGAGCTATAAAAACAATTTGCATTTGAATAGTTTTTTTGGGGTTCTCTTGTATCCCAGAGTTCAGTTGTCTTATGTGCTAGTTTTAACACCAGCAGGAAATTAACCTCCAAATAAGCCACTCCCCTTCCTCCACCCCTTCCAGCAAAGGAGAGAACATAAAGGTGACACTGTGGTTGAGGTAACAGTTTAATAAAAGCTCAAAGTAATGGAATAAGACACACACTAGCGACACAATAACAACAGCAATATTAATGGCAAAAATATAAGGAAAGAGAAGATGTTTTACCCTCAAAAAGTTGTTCACCACTGGCAACAAATAGAAGATGACAGAAGCTTCCCATAGATCACACTTATATAGTTTCCACTGACAAAGGCAATGTGGGGACCATTTCTGCCTGCCGTGCCACATGATCACTGGGAAACAAAGGCAATATGGTGGAGGAGCTCCCACGGCTAATGTTTCCCAAACCCCCCAAAATACAAGGACAAACAAACGCCTTGGAAGCTGGATCATCAGAGTAGGGGGCTTGCAGCTGGGGCTCAGTTCTGCACGGGTGCCTGTCTTGATGTTTCCACCACTTCATTGTGCTGTAGGTTGGTCCTGAAGGTTGCTGCTACCCCCTTCCTACCTCTGAGCTGCACTTCCCTCAGCTGGGTTTGCCTCTGTTTGGCAGAGCTTCATGAGCTCAGCTGAGTGGGGGCCACACTGCCACTGTCTGTCCCTGCTGGCAACTTCCCCTCTGGATTTGTCAATTCAGCACCACAGTCAAGCACACCTTTTGCTGCTGTCCCTTCCAGAGCCACAGGCCCGTCTGCAGTTACACTCCAGAGAAAACAGGAGGAGCAGGAATCAGTGGGCTGCAGAGGGACCAGCTCTGCAGGGGTTGATGGCAGCAGTTCCTCTGCTGGGGTGAGCCAGGCAAGATGACTTCCCGTTTTCCCTGCCCAAACCACACCCCCGCAATGGTGTGGGTGGTGTAGGATAAACAGCTTGGCCACACTGGCCTGGTGCTGAACTGCACCATCCTCCTGTGCAACCAGGACACCTCATCTGCTGAAGATAGAGCATGCTGGAAAACTATTGAATTTTATAGGAACTGATGAAATAATGTTAGAAGCATAGCCTTCTCAGGTGCCCTGACCAGTTTCATTCCTGTGTTCATTATTCTGCGTAGAAACTGACAGCCTGGCATGTATAAATTACTGATATCCTTGTGGGTCCTCTCCCTGACCTACAGTATGCAAGACCATGGTCCAGAAAACCTTCATTTTTAGTTCCAAGTTTGACTTGAGGAAGTAGATTTGCTGTAAAATCATAGTGTATTTCAATGCGCTTCTGTTAGAAATCTGGGTTCAGTTCTTTGCTTCTGATAGGAAGGTTTCCAGTGCCTAGGGCTAAGCTACATCCTCACATCCTTCATCCTTCCTGAAGGCTTGAGAGTGCTTTAACTCCTCATTGCTGGTTGAAACTCATGGAACCCAGCCTGACAGATTCTAGTGTGATTACCCTGTAATCTCGGTGTCAACTGGTATCATGTAAGTCATTACAATTTATTCATCTTACTGTCTACATGCTTTAGGATGAACAATTTCCCACCATTTCTCTGTGACAGTAATGGTTGGAGTGGTGCATTAAAGTTACAGGGACCACAGTGTGACCCATATCTTTTGGGGACAATTCATACAAAGGAAGGCTGTGCAGACCTGAGCACTTTTCCCCAGTTGTACCCAATATACCAACTGATAAAATGTTTGTTCCTGTATCCCATGATACTACTCAATAGGAGTTAAGGGTTGTATTCAAGTAGTTGTTCATGAATTTATGACAATAACTGAAATGGAAAAGCAGAAGTTGCCTTTCTTGCAATGAAAATCTGTATTATGTCTGTCAGAGCTCACTGGTTTGTATCCAGAATTTAATTTCTTTTCTACAGAAGCAAATCAATTTTAAGCACTAAGATATTTTGATGTATTCGTTTATCTCTGCTTTATTTGTATAAACATGACAAATTTAAATTCTAAACACCTTCAACCCTTCACCTCTCTGATGGTAATTAATTCATAGTGTGTTCCAGTACCACTCAGTGCAGGCTTAATCAGATCATCAGTGGTGGATGTTAACCACAACATCTGTGACATTTGCATCAAACCAGGAGGAGCCTGGTGCTGTATGAAACCACTCTCATGACACAGTTAATTTTGAGATTGTAAGTAGCCATGCTGCTTAGAAAACAGGATTAGATGAAGTATTCTATTAGCACACTTAATCCATAACTAAAATAATATGCATTTCTCATATCCTGTTGAAGGAGACAAATGTCTTATTTAAGCTCAGAATGCCCTATCTGAACAGGACCCATGTAGTTACCTTATAAAAGTGAAGTCTGTAACAAAAAATAAGTTGTAGCTTGTAACAGCAAAATTATCTATCAGCTAGGACACTGCTGTGTCAGAGGTGCCACCACTTTGTCAGTGTCGCTCCTTTGCAGGTGGCAAGGGTAAAAATATAATTTTTTTCCTTTAAATATTGCACTGTGGTCTATATTGGAGAGATCCAACCACTATGCCTTCCCTGGATATATCTGAGCAAAGCATTAACTTTTCAGACCATTGACTGTCTGCTGGTATTTCCACAATATCTGTGTTGCAGCCATGGTTTTGGCTCACACTGCAGGACTGAACTGGAGGACTCCAGACTAAAACAATGAGTGCCGACAGCTCCAGTGAAAGAGCCAAGCTCCTGTCGTGAGTGGCTGTCAGAACACATATGCTTTGCGTGTGCACTAGAGGATGGACTTGAACAGTAATGCTGTGTTTTTCTCCAGACACCAAGGCTGTCTGTAGGCCCTGTCAGAACTACTTCTTCTGGACTGGAAACAGCTGCAGGATCTTTGTCAGTGAGCATGCTGTGGCAGTGTCATGCTGGTGACTGCCTTTAGCTGAAGGGAGGGTAAAATAGCTGCCTGCCTCTGCACAGAGCTGCAGCCTTGTGCTGAGGAGAGACAGCTGTGTATGCTGGTACCTTGTGCAGCTTGCTTGCTCTAACTCTAACCTTTTCCTACTGCTACACACAATTTAGAATAACAAAGAGGAATTAAATTTGTTAAAGTATTAAAAGTTTTCTATGTTTGGAAACATTTTAACAGCCTTCAGGTACTTCAGTCATTTGAGACAGTCTTGCTGGACCAAAATGAACCTTTACATTTTTAACTCTGTTTTGGAGAAGTGAAAATGGGTTTGCACTGGGGAGAAGTATGCACATTTGTGTTCCTTAGGGGGTAGCCAGAGCATGACAGACTGCAGTGTGGAATGCTTCATATTTACTTTCTCACTGATTCAGAGTAGTTTTTTCATCCTGCATCATTTCAAATGATGAAGTAGGGACTAAAATGAGAATTGCCCTGGTCAGTACACCCTGATTCATTTTGCCCAGCTTCACTTGCCTGAATACTGTTTAGATGACACTGAGGATAGCAGAGAGAGGGATGGTGGGTGGTCAATAGGAATAGAAAAAATAATGGTGAATTACCAGACCAGGTAAAAAGATAGAAGTAATAAACCCAAAGTAAACTAACTATTGGTCGGAACAGATTTTTTTAATATAAATAAACTCTTGCTAAATGACAGTGTCTAGCACAGAACAGGGAAGAGGAGGGGAGGTAAAGATCAGAAAATTCTGTAACAGTTTCTAGGTTTAGGGTTGTTTGGTGTTTTTTATAGTTATAAGAAAGCAAAGGCAGCAGAGCAGCCCAGAGCCTTCTTTGAATAAGGAACATACCTGACTGTGTTGGTCTGATAAGACCAATCTGCTGGTCAGATAAGACAAACCAAATTGTACATAAGGGGAAATTCTGTGGAAATTCAATTCTGTGAAGATTTCTGTGACAATGGGTGGAGGAGCCTTCGGGGTTTTTTTTTCTGATAGTGAAAGGTTTTTTGAGGCAAGAACTATAGTGGACAACCATAAAGCTATTTTTTTAATATGCTTTCCAAAGTCTGTTTGGAGTCAAGAAAATCTGGACACTTTCTCATTGCAGGCCTTTAGAGTGGTTAAGAAATTAAGGCCTCTGTCTCTCTGAGAAAGTTTTCTTTATTTTCTGGTTCACCAGTTGCATTCATTTCTATCTCTAGGACAGCACTTTTTAAAGATTTAAAATATGTGAAAACATGTTTGCATTTTTGGACAAATGTATGATTTTTATGTTAGTACTCACTGCTGTGGGAGAACAATCACTCATATATTTTTAAAATCAGTTTTTAATCAAAATTTATCTCCCTTAAAACAACTTACTTAGAAACTAGAGTGGCAAAAATCTCCCCATAAGAATATGACTTTATTCACAATGTGCTTGAGCATGGAAACAAACACGAACCTCTCCAGACTAGCAGTTCTTGTAATGTAAGCTGTGGTGTGTAGTGGGTTTCAGCCAGAACCAGAATCAAACCCTCTGATTTGGCAGTTCAATTACACAAGCATAACTATATCAGCTATTTCTCTACTATGCCAAAGTTTAGTTAATAGCAGAAATAAAAACTCTATAGCAAAGTTACTTTAACGTTATATATATAGCATCCATTTTATTATTTGCGAAAAGCCAATATTATAATATGTATTTATAACAATCTGCAGCAGTACTTGGCTGCAGGGCCTGGGAGCCCCCTTGGCAGGGAGTGGAGCCAGCAATGTGCTTTGAGCTGGGCCCTGCAGTGAAAGGCAGCGCTGGCCCTTTGGGGGACACACGGGGGCTTTGCTCACCCTCTCTCCTGAATGTGCTAATTTAAGTTCTAGTTTTGTGGTTTAAAAAAAGTAAGACAAAAAGAAACCCCTTGGTTGCAGACATCTCTTGTAGCACAAGGTGGCAGCAACGCTCTATTATTTTGCATTCACCCTCCTGCTGCTGAACAGATGAAGTTAGAGTAGCAGAACGCAAAGCTGAGTTTTTTCCTTGGATGTGACTTTATCTCCCCCTTTTCCTCCAACTCCTATTTTTCCCTGATGTCTGGGAGTGGATGAGGTGGAACAGAATGGGAAATGTTTGTGCCCTGAGTTTCAGTCTGGAGCCTCCTACCTTAAAAACACAGAGAATAGACTCAATCAGAGGTGGGTGCTGCAGGAAAATGGAGTTCGTAGTGTTAGTTAAATTGTGCTCACTTACCCTACTACCACTGCAAAGCCTGTGCTAACTGCAGGGCCCACAGAACTACCCAGGAGTAGCACTGTAGAGCTAGTACAGGTTGAGACCTAAGAATAAGGAATACTCTGTCACACTACCATATAGAGCTAATTCTTTGTTGCTTACTGCATAAAATGACGTTTTTGTTTGCTGAACTTTCTAGAAATCTTCAGAACAGATGTGGCTATTGAACTTCTTGTAACCTTTTCTCAAGACTGGCCCAATATTGAACACAAACACGTTGTATTCAGCTGATGAAAGTTCCAGCAGTTTTTATTTTCCTTGTGGCTGTGGTCTCTGTTTCACTTCTAGGGTGCTATCACTGTCCCTGAAAGTCATATAGGACAAGTGTGGGAAGAAGAGCAGTGAATGCCTTTGAGCTTTCAATCTCTGCTTTTTGTCTCCTTCACTGCTCTGAAGTAGACTCAGTTATCGTTTATGACTCACACAAGTATTAATTACTCCTTTTTGCTGCACAGTTTCCAATAGGCATGCCATTGTTGTGTTGTGTGATGTGGTGTTGTTCATCTGGAAGCCTCTTTAGTGTGTGGATTCCTCTGAAGAGTAGCTAATGGGATGTGTGTGTGTGCACGAGGAGCTAAATCTGTCAGTGCTGTCAGTCAGTGCACTCAGGGCTCTCCTGGCCAGGCTCTCCTTCGCTCCCTGGTGAGGCCAGCCTGGATCCCGGCAGGTGTCACTCTTGGCTCACAGGAGAAGCCATGTGTGAGCGTGCCTCACTGCCACAGAGCTGCTTTTCCCTGGTGTGCTGCTCTGACCCTGCCTTACTGTGGCTGTCCTGTGTTCTGGTACAACGTTTTGCCTTGGCTGCATGTATTATGAGAGGGAGACAGGATGGTGATCTCGTGTCTGAGTGTGCAACACGCATCTGCCCAACATTCCTGCCACTGGGGAACACTAATTCAGTACAGATCGTGGATGTAGCTGTTTAGGATGCAAAACCACAGTTAAAAATGATCTGTGATTTCCCTGTACCTGTACTTTCAGAGTAAGCAATTACATTTCTGCAGTTGTTTTGGTGCACTGGCAACAACTTGATGCATTTCAATATGTAGCACCTTCCAAATCTGCAAATGATGTCACCCTCATCCTTCTGGGTGGCACATGCTGAGGATTAGAACTTGGATTTCTTGTCTTGGGTTTTATCACTAAGTGTTTGCCAAGCCTGCCTAGTCTAGTTAGTGACAGTTTTTTGACTGAAACTCAGAAGAAAAATTGCCCCTTGTCCTGCTGTTACCACAGATATTTACAGCTGTATGAGTGTGAGGGACATCTGGGGTGATGTTACAGCTGTACTATGGAAGGACCAGAGGCTTTTTGGACTCTAGTTGATTGTGGAAGAATGTCTTTCTTGTAACTGATTTTTTTTTAGGGGGAGGGATGTGTTTGGGTTTTTTAAGGATTTTTCTAGGTTCTGAGGAACTGGGGCACTTTTTACCAGCTTGCCTCTACGTTGTTTAATACAGCCTAAAGTCCACTTTGACCAAGGATGATATGTGTTGTTGATTAATATCAAAGCCTGCATGGGTATTTTTGACATACATAAATTCATCCATGTGTGTTTTTCTATATAGTAGGAAAGGCTTATCATCGCTCAAAACAGCACACTGTAGCTATTAAACATATGCTAAAGCTCAGAGTTTCCATTAATTTAATATACCATGAGTAGCTGGAGAATAGACTGTACAAACAGGAGATGCCTGCTATAAGTGAAATAAAGATTCGGGATCTCATATGTTTTGTATCATTTCCTTGTCTTGACTCCAGCTTATAATTATTGACATTCTTTTTGATGAAGTCCCCCAAGTTGCTTTTTTGCTTCCCCTCCAAATACTTTCACAAATTATTTGTTTCAAAATTGATAGCATGGTCCTTCTAGTGCCAAGTGAAATGGAAACATGAGATACTGACACTCCAAGCTGCTGGAGTAGTTTGTACTACCTGTGCATGGAGTTCTTTGGTGTGCAGTGTGACTTGTGCAGGTTCCTGAAAAGAAGAGCCTCCTCAGAGCTTTGTTTTTTTGGACCAGGAGCTGTGTGGGCAGTCTGAGACAACAGTTTGGAGCTGCAAACCAGAGAACCCTTCCTTGGGGTGAGCTGCAGCCTCCCTGACACCGCGGAACAGGCTGGCTCGCTTTCCCTGGAGCAAAGGCATCAGGGCTGTGTCTGTGCCTCAAAGGAGGGTCAGTGTGCTCTGCAGGGAGCACAGCGTGCCTGCTAACCAGAAAATGGGGGGAGGATGTAGAGCAAGGCACTTCTGAATGTTTTAGGGCATGTGTAGCCAGGTTGTTGGCTTGTTATTATCTTGTATTTTGCTGTAGTTTTTTCTAACGCAACTGGTCAGATTACATAGGTTAACGTAGTAGATGAACCATATGCTAAGAAATATACCTGCTTGAGGCTATCACCACACCTTTGTTTCTTTGTGAGGACACACCCTGGGAAGTCACTGGTCCAGGAATCTTCAGGGATGTGTGTGGTCCTTTGTACCTAGCACTGTCATTAAATAGAGCCTTTTAGGTCTGAAAGGCATCACACTAACCCTGTTACTTTGTTGTGAGTTTCATAGGAGGGACATTTTCTCTCATCCCTGCTGTGAATTGTGACTGTTGCCTCCTAAAATGCTTGCACCATTCATTGAAGATATAATTACTGATCATGTTGTTTTAGATCGACACCTTTTGTACATGCATTGTCGGGACAAGGCAAACTGTGTTCGTTCATGCATGCAGACCTAAGCACCCCTTCCACCAAAACAATTAAACTCTAGAAGTACATCACAACTGTGACATCAGTCAGCAATGTCAAAATCTGCTCACATAGCCATCGGTAAACTGTTCTTTTCTCTTGTGACTCGCATGTGTGTTCTCACTCCATTTCCTTTCTTCTTGGTGGAGACTTAAAGCTGGCTACTTGTCAAATGCTATAATGTGAAGTTAATCATGTGACTGGGGGAGAATGACACATTGACGCTTTTCATAATAATTGCTTCTTACACTGGAAACCTCCAGCTGTTTTCATGGAAATAATGTGATGTGACTGTGACAATACAGTCCCAAAGCCTGCAGACTGAAAATTTTAGTCCAATTTTAGTTGAAAAGTATGTTTTTTAACCTTTATAACACCAATCATTGATGACTACATATGGAAAATAAAGGAATCCCTAGAAATGTCTTCTAGCTGTTTGCAAATATATGTAGGTGTGTTTGTTGAGTGACTTTATGGATAAGGATTATTTTTATGTCTTTGCAGCAATCAGCGTTAGAAATGCCCTTTGCAGAAATAGATTTTAGTTCTGGGGAGTTCAAATAGAAAAATCTGTACTGCAAGATCACTCTTTTCAGTTCTGATGCTATGCTAGTGTGGGCAGCAAAGGAATCTTGGAGGCTTTTTCCCTTGGAGGAGAATGTGTGACCAGTCCAAGTAGAATGGAAAGTCATGTAAAGGTTAGTCTGTAGTGAGAGAACTCTGGAGTAGCTTTTCATCCTATAGGCAAATTATTGATGTAAATAACAGTCATTAAAGTTAGAGCTGGATGGGCCATACTTATGGTTAATATTTTTTGTCCACATGAAACATTAAAGGCTGAACAGTGAGTATACTTTTAGTGAGACATATAACTATTCTGTGAAAGCATGAATATGGTCAACTATATTTCATTTTCTATTTCTTTGGAATTAATGCTTCTGTATTTCCTCCTCCCCCCCAATAACACTAGGATGAACATACATTTGAATTTCAGATCTTGCAATCTTGGGACATTCTGCTGATTGAAGCTGAAGGTGCTGATTATCATTTTATTTTTTTCTCCCCCTCATGCAGCCCCAGGATGCAACAGATAAAACTGCTATGATACTACAGGAGCTTCACTGCTGAGATCTCAGCATCAAGAGAGTACAGGTTCTGCTTAATTGTGTTCTAAAGGGAATGTGCAGTTATGCATCTTTCTTTTTGATGACAGTTATACTAAGAAATCATTAAAACCAGCATTTCTTGAAGACTGTGGAAAGGCAGGTAGGCAGTAGTGCAGTAGTAGTCATTGCCCATTGTGTTCAAAAGATGATCCCAGAAATCTCATCATTTAACTTTATCAAGAGATAGATTTAAAATCCCTTAAGTTCCTTTTGTTTTGTCAGTGGTGACAGATCCATTGATGGAGCAACTGCTGGAAAAGACAACTCATGGGACTGAAATATGTTATTAAATCACACTCTGCTTTTAGAAAATATTAAGTACAGGGACTTGAGTGTAATTTAGGCTGTCTGAATATGGCCCTCAGAGGGACCTCTGCATAAAACAAGTTACTTTTTTAGCCTGTATCATGCTGAGGTTAGTTATCCTGAATGTCACTAAAAAATACCAAATCCAGGGATAGCTGTACAGTAGCCTAGTCTGGGTTGAATTCTCTATGTCTGTCTGAAGAAGACCTGGAAGGTAATTCACTACTACAATTGATTTATTTTGACTTATGCCAGTCACTGTGGTGTATATTCTGCTTTCCGTTTTCAGTAGTAGATATTGCAGAGCTTCTTTTCTTTTAGTCAGCTTTGTGTGAGGTACCTTAAAAGGATGCTTTCCCTTGAGGTAGGAAAACAGGATTGCAAGCCAATTGCAAAACTGTAGTTATTTACATCTAGATATCTTCTTGTAGGAATACCCATAGATACTGTGGTTGATTAATTTTTTTTCTCACAAAATAGCAGTTTTTATCTTTCTGAGCAGATTTTTTCTTTTCAGATTCTGCCTCGCCTTTCCTGAGAAGCCTTTCCATATTATTATATTAGGTTATGTTATGTTATACTATGCATAAAAGATATTTTGTTCTTTTAGACTGATAAATGTTGAAAAAGACTATTAAGATCAAGTTCAAATTGATATTCTTTCATGTTTCAATGAGTGTAAAGCCATTGAAGACTGAAACTGGTACATATCCAAAATAAAACCTCTGCTTTTATTGATGGGTGGAACTAGATTTCAGATAAGTAGATATCAGATTTTAGAATTTGCTAGTTGTAGTTCAAAGAATGGAATAACTATAATATATAATGCTATATCCCCTATTTTCCAGCTTAAAAAGTTAGACTGAAATGAGTACTTTCTATATTGGATTTTTTTTAACGGTATGGTGATTCTTTGTGTGTTTGGACACACAGCATTTTAAAGTGCAATGCCAGCTTTTCTCCAATCCCTGTCATCTTGAGGAAAGATGCCTGTTATTTACTGCTCAACTGTCATTGTCACTTCCAGTTATCACAAATTGCTGTTCACTTAATTATTGCAGGAGAACTACAGGTAGACTATTCAAGCACCTCCCTCACTGTAGTGGATACAGGTGGATGCTGAGCCTGCCAGAGCCAGAGAGGTTTGTGGTACTTATGCCCTTGTGTAGAATAGGTGTGTATGCTTATTCTTAACCTGCAGCCTTGATTTTGCTGCCAGTGGCAGGAAAATGGTATGTCTGTTGGATTCTGGCAAGGATAGATTAGATATCCTTAGGTATGTGTGCTTTTAATCCTTTGAGAAACTGAGTCTTTTTGTGTGATGGCTCATCTGCCCTGTGGTGGATAGAAAACCCATGTTGACACCTTTATTGTTCAGGGCTATGAACTGATCTGAACAGCAGGGAGTTTGGATGCTGTAAAGCTCCATTTTATTCGTTTTGTTTGACCCATGTGTTGATGACACAGATATATATGTTGAAAGTGGCCATCTGCAATGTGGCATAGAGGGAAGCATTCAGCACAAATGGCCATAGTCATGAAAGGTGTCTGCATTTTCTCACTGTAACTTAGAATCTGGTGATTCTTTTGTGGACTGAGGTGACTTGGTAGTACTCCAGCATATCTCTTCCTCTTTCCAATGATTTTTTTTTTGTCTGTAAAGTGACTGTTTCTGTAAGATGTAAACTGTGCTTGTAATCTATACCATATCTGTTTTGCAATTCCCACTGGATTTTTACAGTGCAGTTTCCTTGCAGTTTTCTGGCTATTGTGTGTCTTAATTTCACCTGCAGTTAAGCATCTGTCCAGTTCAGCATGTAGCTTTGTGGCCCCTTGTGTTCAGTGTGAGTCCTGTTCATGTACAAGTAAGATGGTGGTGGTCAGGGCTTATCTTGTGTATGATGCCAGATGCTAGCACAGGGATGAGGTATCAGAGGTGATTTTGAGGGTGTTATGAAGAAGAGTAGTTGGTATTTTATGAAACAGAGATTTGTTAAGGTATCTGACTATTGACATGAGAGGATCTGATAGTCCCTGGATGGGTGTCACTCTTAATGGGTATTTCCCCCCCTTTAAAATCTGAAGGACAATAAACATACCTTCTCACACTGTAGATTTTTACTCTTAATAATGTGAATGTGGGTTTGCTTTGGAAAAGAACTTGGTTTTTCCCTCATACAAGACTAAAGGAAAAAGTGTTTTAAAAGAATAAATAGAGGTCAATAATCTCTTAGTGTAGTTCTGGTTAACACTGCCAGTTTTTCTCAAATGAATCATTGCTTTCTCATTTTAAAAAACTCTTCACATCTGAACAGCAATTCAGATGGAACAGAGACCATTTAGTACAGGAATCTGATAGTTTTCATAAATTTCACTGCTTGCAGAATTAACAAAATATGGTCAACGAGACCATATGATTCATCTATTTTTCATATCTTTTTGTGTCTCTGTTTCTATGATAACCTGGTTGTGATATACTATATTCCATAGTTCAGTACTTAAGACAGTCACTTTATTATTATTACTGAGCAACTGTATTCTAGAGGGTTTCTCTGATGTAGTACATCTTGCTCAGTATGTTAAACCAAGACCTTCAGAATGCCTGACCACAGTAATCACATCATTTTTTCATCCCTACTTCCAATCTTTAGTTGGTGACTCCTACCATACATCATCACCATAAATCCTCATTTGAGCACTCCAATTTACATATTGTTGCGATCACACTGAGAGTTCTAATAAATTTCCCTTGGTGGCAGAGATTCATGTGAATAATGGCTGTGCCTAAAACTGCCATCTTAATACCTTTGAACATGCCATCTTCCTGGAGCTTATTACTCAGATTTTACCAGTGCCCTGTAACTGATGTCCTGCCTGAGTGACAGTCTTAGAAAACACTGTGAACTTTCCATTGTCTGTGGTGATACTGCAAGTACTTGCAGTCATTTAGGTCTTAAGTAAGCAAACTGAAAGTGACTCTTCAAGTGTGGTATACAAGGTGCCAATCACTTTCTTCCATGCCTTCATGAATTTTTTCAAAGGAGAGAGTTTTTGAGTTTTTCGTGGATTTTATTACAAAGACTGTCTTGGAGCACCATATAATTTACATATCATTTATAAATGGAGTGACTGGTCATAGGTTTTGCAGGGCTCTATCTTAGGCCCAGTGCTCTTCAGCATCTTCATAAATGACTTGGACGCAGAACTTGAAGTGACACAAAGTAAGTTCACAGATGATACAAAACTGGGAGGAGCTGTTGAAAGGCAGAGAGGCCCTGCAGAGAGACCTCTACAAAGTAGGGGACTGGGTGATCACCAACAGTATGAAACTCAACAATGGAAGGTTCTGGATTCTGCACCTGGGATGGGGCAACCCTGGATGTGCGTACAGACTGGGGAAGGAGATGCTGGAAAGCAGCACCACACAAAGGGACCTGGGGGTCCTGGTTGGTGGCCAGCAGGATCTGAGCCAGGAGGGACATCCCTGTCCTGGGGGCACCAGGCCCAGAATTGCCAGTGGGGCCAGGAAGGGGATTGTCCTGCTCTGCTCTGGGGTGGCCTCACCTCCAGGGTTGTGTGCAGATTTGAGCACCACAGTGTGAGAAAGAGATGAAACCATTAGAGAGCATCCAAAGGAGGCCATGAGGACAGTGAAGGGCCCTGAGGGGAAGCCGTGTGAGGAGCTGCTGAGGACACTTGGTCTGCTCAGCTGGAGCAGAGGAGGCTGAGGGGAGACTCATTGCAGTCTGCAACTCCCTGGTGAGGGGAAGAGGAGGGGCAGACACTGATCCCTGCTCTGTGTGACAGTGACAGGACCTGAGGGCATGGCCTGAAGCTGTGTCAGGGGAGGTTAAGGTTGGATGTTAGGGACAGGTTCTTCCCCCAGGGAGTGGCTGGGCACTGAGCAGGCTCCGCAGGGCAGTGGTTGCAGCACCAAGGCTGACAGAGCTCAAGGAGCATTTGGACAATGCTCTCAGACACATGATGGGATTCTTGGGGTGTGCTGTGCAGGGCCAGGAGTTAGAGTTGGACGATCCTTCTGGCCCCTTTTAACTTGGGATACTCTGTAATGATTTGTGATCCAAGTACTTGTCAGCGAGATTATATTCTGACCTATTTCTTTTCTTTATCCAACTTTTCCAATTCAGTATTTATCTATATATTTTGTTTGAAAGATAGTGGAAATACTGATGATGGGGGGAAATAACTGGATTCACATGGAGAACTGAAGTGCTATTTAGGTTAAGGTTTGCTTTAGCTAGGCAGGGGGAGATGCTAGGAGATTGTGAGTCAGGACTGAAAGTTGCTGAAACTATGCTGGGAAACAGCAGTTATGGGAATAACAGCAGTTATGTGACTGGCAGTTGTTTCAGGCTCTTTTAGTCAAATGCTGTAGGTGCAATTATTGAACAAGAAGTGAATAGCTGTTTTTTCTTTATTTTCTTGTAAGCATGCAATTTATCTTAGCCTCCTCTGCTATGTGGCTTTTATTTGTTTTTTCTTGCCACATTTGGATGTTCTTTGCACCCTCTGACTTGACTGATTAGAAGAAGTGTAGAGAAAATGAGTGTTGGGACAATTCTTTGTTTTATGAAGACAAATCACTTGCATATAATAGATGGCTTGAAGTTTTTCCTGTTAGTGTCCTAGATGAACTAGCTACTCTATAGCCAGAAAAAAGGCTATTTTCTTCTCTAGAAGGAACATAGTCTTTGAATGGATCAATAGACAGAAGCATGTCTGTAGCACACTGCTACAGAGCTGATAAGATCGCTCATGTGGCAGTGCCATAGTTGGAGGAGTGTAGCGCATATCTGTTGCATGTGGAGTGTAACAATTACTAGAATGTGATGGTGATTTTAAAGCTGAGCAGTCTCTAGGATCATGAGAGATCGGGGAAGGAAAGCTTTAGAGTTGAGTGGGTTTGGTTTTGGGTTTATCTGTTGGTAGTTTTTCCTTATTGAAAAAAGAATGTCCAAGCTAGATCAATAGCTGCTAGGCCAGCGGTCTTGCTGAAATGCTTGGGAAAGCTGGTTCAAGACCCTGCTTCAGATGGGTGAAAGCAGCAAGTGAAATTGGATTTCCTATCTTCCAGGTTTGTATCTTACCCAGGAACATTTAGAGAGAGGCTTCTTCTCTGCCTTTGCTTGTGTTTTTGACTTTTTCTCTGATGCAGAAGGAAAACAAATTTTCTTTATTGCAGAATGGCTCTCAGATTTTTTGTAAGGTGGTACAGGTTAGGATCTAATGTTGTTAAATAGTAGGGATGTGGCCCTTTCACTGAAGGCCACTTTTGATATTAAGGGTATTCTTCAATTTCTGGTGAAATTGTTGTGCATTTGGCCTAGGTAGCGAGTAGGAATAAATACACAACGTGCTGGGAAAATATGTGTCTTGTTGGAGACTGGGAAATTGAGTTCAACTCCTGCTTTCCCTCTTTTCTGTCCCCAAGCAGAAAATGAATGATTGCATGATAAAAATACCCAATATGCATTTTAAAAACATAGTTTTTAAGATTCCTCCTATTATGAAACAATTTCTCAGGCTGCCACCTGAGGCCTTCCCTGTCTGCTGACATGCTGCTTCCCAGCTAGTCCCGGTAGCCCTGGCAGGGAACGGTCTCAGCCTCGGTAGGATCCTGCAGAAGGACGGGCAGGACCCACCCGGTGGGTAAGTGCATTGCTGCACGGGCAGTGGAGGGGCGGCTACGGTGAAGGAAAGAGAAGGAGACTTCCCTGAGGTGCCATGAGTGACGTTTATTGGGGTCTCTTGGCACAGCCCCAGCAAAGTGGGGAACTGCAGCCGGGTAAGGGGTTTTAGGGTACAGACAGGAGTGGTCACACAAGGAAAGCCCAATAACAGAAAAGGGGTGGTACATACAATATTAAATGGAAACTGAGGGTTGGAGGATTTCAGACACTGGGAGGGGAGCAATAAATAATTGACATAAAACAGACTTTGGGTAAACAACTCAAGGGGATTTCCAGAGGCGGGAACTATACCAAGTGGGGAAGGGAATAGGGGGAAACATGGAACGAACCATTAAATAAGCTTTTACAAAATAGATAGGAAAAAATACACTTAAATCATTAAATATTAGCAGTGTAACTGCAAATCAATATATGAACTGAAAAACACACTGCAACAGCCACCTTAGGCCTTTGCAAAACTGTGGAATTAAAGCCAAAGTTCACCTCGTATTCAGGTGCTCAATTCCTCTTATTTTCTTAGGAATTCATTGATTTCAGAGGAAGTGAAGAAGTTCCAGCAGTTCTGACTCTTGCTCCTGATGAGAAAATGCCTAGTTAAGCACACAGGTGGTTTCACTAATGTTTCAGCAATGCCTTGATGGACATGCTATGCAAGCTTGCTTTCAGGACAGACAGCAATTTATGGGGCTTTTTGACCATGCTGATGGAGGGCCTGACTTCTTCCCTACCCTCCCCCAGGTATACTGAAAATAAGACTTCTTTAATGCTCTTCAAATTGAGCAGTTCTGTATTATGTATCAATATGGAAAATTGTATTTAGTTTCACTGTTTATTATTTATGAAATATAGATGTACAGATGATACATTCACAGCGCTCACAGACTGAAAACAAGCCTAGAAAATGCCAAGGCCATTGCCTATCTGTTCATCTCCTCTTTGCTGCCACTAGGTATTGTTTTTGAGGTGAATTTTATATCCTAGATGAAAATAAACAGACGTCTAGGTTTGAAAGACAGGTGTCTGCTAAGGAAGGCAGGAGATTCCCTTGGTATGGAAAATGTAACCCCCTTCCCTCCGAATTATTATAACTTTGAAATTAAGGGGCTTTTAGGCAAAGACAAGGGAAAAGGAATAACAGTGTGACAGCCCAGGCCCAGGCAGGAAGGCCGGGTGTCACCATGGGATTTCAGGTGTGAAAGTCCCTTTAGGTGGAGAAATAAATGAGAGACAGGCACAATCTGGTGATCTGAAAAAGAACTACTTGAATAAGAAGCAAGACAACAGACAGCAAACCCAGCTCCATATAGGGTGCACCCAAAAAAGCAAGGGCCAGGGTGTTGCAGTAACTTATATAGGGTAGGATAAAGGTGGAGCTCAAGGGCAGGGAACCAATTGGGAGAGAGGATTAGGAATATGCAAAAATTTTTGTAGCAAAAAGTAACCAATGGTAACAAGGNGCAGTTCCGGGCACGGCCGGCAGGGGCGCTGGCGGCTCCCGGCGGGCGGGGCGGGTGCGATGGTTCCCCCGCGCCGGCAGGGGGCGCTGTGGCGCGGGCTCGGGCAGCACGCGGCAATGGCGGCCGGGCTGAGGGGCCCAGAGGGGCGGCGGCAGAACCGCGGAGCAGCGGCTGGAACGGCAGGGCGGGCTGGCCCGGGGGAGCAAGCAAGAGGCAGCAGAAATTCGGCAGCTGTGGCTGTAACTGCGTGCTGTCTTGGCAGGCAGGGAAGGTAGGCTGCAGTGCAGCAAAAACCCCTGCAGCTGTAGCAGAAGCATGGCAGGGACNGAGGCCTTGCAGGTGAGATTTCTCTCACCCTGACCAGAGGGATTTTTGCCACGGCCGTAGCTCGAGGCTTTCTTCGACCTCAACATAACAGTCTCCCTTGAAGGGGGAAGGGGCTTGGGGATCCCAGGGTTTCCCTTGAGGCACTGGAGCAGATGTGAAAGTCCTTTGTTTGGTGAGGCGGGGTGTCAATAAGGTCTCAGTGCAATGGCTGCTCTTAAGAGCAGAGCTGTACTCCTGAAACAAAACAACAAAATGGGGGAATATTCCTAAGAGAAAGAAAAGCAAAAGGAAAAACCCTAACCTCCAACAGCAGACTACCTCCCTGTAAGATATTTACAACAGTTTGTCACCCTGTGCATCATTCCCATACCATGGTTGTCCAAACGCATGCTGAGTTGTTGAAATGCGGTCTGACAGGTGGCTGCATTGTCTAGTTACAAAAGGGTAACACAGGTTTATGTGATACATACATGTAAACATCAAATTGGCAGGAGAGAATGAAAAAATATTCTTTGTCCAAGTCATGCTGCAAAACAGGAGAAAGAGCTAGGCATTAATGACTTTGCTGAACATTCACACTAACTGTGCAGGGTGTCTTCCTGGAAGCTCTAGCACATTAGTCTGTTCAGCTTCTTACATCAGATGTGGAAAAAGTCAGAGTTGTCTCCTGTGACCTACATCAGGAGGTGGACAGAGAGTAGGAAGTAACCTTTTCTCTCTCACATTTCTCTTCAGCTAGTGCTGATAAGGATCAGTTCATTTTGGTTACCTTTCCAGGTTTACCTGTTGGAAAAATGCAGTGGCAGGTATTAGCTGTGTTACTGCTGCATACGTGGTGGGAGAAGTTACAGCATTTTGAACTATATGTCAATTGGGTTTAACTGAATTCATACCACATACCTGCTTTGGGCCAGGGGATATCAATGAATCAGCTGCAACCTCTTCATGTTTGACTTTTATTCTAAAAAAGGAAAGAACTAAATTTTTTTACATGTCAGCTACCTGTAGTAGGAAAGGCAGTCTCTGGGCTACTAACTGCTATGTGAAATTTGTGGTTTGGTAAACTATTCCCAGATTAAACTCTAATCTGTTGTTTGTATGACATTAGTAATTTAAGACTCCAGTGGAACTAGGACATTTGCTGCTGTGGCCACTGCACAGCACAGACCCAGAGCAACCTCTCTGCCACTAAAGAGCTGCACTCTGATGTCCACGATAAGCAAAGGACTGGAGTCTGTAGCTGGTCAGGTGTCCAGCTGGACACAGACCCTATAGTCCAACATCTCATGGAGTGGAGTGTGTTACCTTCTAACTGAAGTAGCTGCGTACAGCCAGTGATGCATGGGAAATCTGTCATACCAAAGAGTGCAGTAGAAGACAGCTTGCCAGTGTCCTGCTGCTGTATATTTGCTCAACATGAAGGGAAGGTCTGGTGTAAACTGGGGTTCTTGGTGCAAGTACAAAGCCAGCTGGCATTTCCACACTTGCTTTGCTCCAAACTTTATGCAAGACAAACCAGACTCTGCCTACCCAATAAAGAGGGAAAGAGGAGGAGGTGGAAGGAATTTCTATTGTGTTATTGTATCATTTGGTTTGAGCTGGTACATTGGTACATTCATAGTATGAATGGAAGTGCCACCTTTTCTACAGCTGCTGGTAAAAATGATGGCATCAGTTAAAATACGTAGCTTCTGAGGTGTCTGAGAACTGTTTTATTTCAGGTTGAAATCTGGCACTGGAAGTGCTAATGAATATTTTTCTTCTGGTTTTCATCTTTGACTAATTGGTGAATAAATTATTAAATTGTTAGCATGAAACTGTTTATGTTTCTGGGTTTTTTTGGTAAATATATGAGTCATGAACAAATAGTGATAATAAATTTTGGTTGGTGTAAAGTCAATAACTAATTGAAGTACTGGAGCTAGATGGTTTTATAATGTGCCAAACTAACAGGAGTGTGTGTGCTTTTAGGCAGGAAATTGCTTTTTAAAAATACCTGATAAATTTCAATGCCTCATTGAACCTTTTTGACCCAAGGACTTGCAAAGAAATACTTCCTCTTTTCACAAAATCTGCCTACATTCACAAAGATTGTGTAATTACCATGAAGAAACCCACCTCTTTTTTTTTTTTTTGGACCCAAACCTTCAAATGACAAGATGTCTCTTTGATTTCCACTACCCTTCCCCATTTGTTATTAAAAGGAGATAGCTAAAATATATGCAAGTATTGATATGTATTGATATGCACTTGTAAAGGTATTTTTTTTTTCATTAAAGCCATTTCCCCACAAATATGTGAAAAAAAGAAAATTAAAGCTGTATCTGTGTTATATTTCAAAAGGATACCGAGTTGTATCAAAAAACATTGTCCTTTACAGAGGGAGTCCAAGTGGAGAGGAAATACAGAGCTGTGTGAGAGCTGCACTTATACTTGTCACAGGTGCACTGGGAGACCTTGAGGAAGCCCTGGTGGAGGTTTCTCTCAGCTTCTCAGCTCTAGTTTTGCTGATATCTGTTTAGGTGGTAAATATTCAAGAAATGTTCTGTCTAGAGATATAAACAGCAACCTGAGTCTTGCTCTCAGGGCATTTTGGCAGTATGAATAACAATCTGTAGCCTGAGAAGCAAGACACATTTTCCCTTTGCAGCATAATGGCACTTGAAATTCCTCTGCTGTCCTAGGTTAGATGCATGCAGACTCAGCAGCACGAGGAGATGCTGCAGAAATGTCTTTACGTATGCTATGCGTTTGTGACTGCTTCCACAGCCATGTAAATCAGAAGTAACTTCTGAAATCAGTTTTATGTACTAGTATATAGCTGTGGGAGAGAGAAAAAGATTAATTTTGAAAAATGGGAATGGCAGCTTGCTTAATGTTTCTTTCCTTGCCTTAAAAAACAAAATGTGTTGATGATGTTCTTCTAATGGGCTCTAAAGGCTCAGCCCTTAAAATTAGCAGGTTCATCAATAAAAAAATTGTTCCTTGCAAGGGAGAACTGCCAAAAAATATGCTTAATTTATGGCCCAAAGAAAGAAATACTGTTGTAATAAACAAATTAGTTTTTCAATTCAATTATGCAGCTAGTGTTATGGGTACTATAATCTCAAAGTTGTTTCTAGTTTATACTTTGTTTCCTTCCTGTTGGATCATGCAAATGCTGGAAAATATTTTTAGTTTAAAATGGGTGAGTACTGTGAGAGTAAAATTTCCCTTCAGTCCTTCTCCTGTTAACTTGCACAGTGCCATGTGAATGCAGTTGTCTATCAAAGATGTCAGCTGCCGGCATACTGACCTCCCATCCTGGCTGTCCGTTCTCATTAGGTGATGTGGATAACATCCATGAGGGAGAAGGCTGCATCATGTCGACAGGTACCCTTGCGACATGTTTCTCTAAGATATTACCTTCTAATTATGAAACAAGAACGTTCTTCTGGGTTGTGTTTTTCCCATCTTGTAACTCTTTTGTCTGTAAGATAAAGAACATTTACTTTTCATATTTTGACAATGGAGAAAAAGTGTTTAAGGGCTCAGGGTTGCTTCAGACTTTGTAGTATGTACTGGTGTGGGCCTGGGCAGTCAGCATCAGTTCTTCAGTGCTATGCCTCAGAGCAAATGCTGGAGTCTGTTCTCATTTTGAAAATTAGAAAACAGACAAGTTGGACCAACAGATTTTATGATTGTTATAAAGCTGTTACTGAGAAAACAAGATGCCAAGCTGGTGGTTACTCTCTTTTATTTTAAATTGAAGTGCAGTGATTCTTTACCAATGCTTTGATGAAGTGTTGTCTACAGTGAGGTGTTGATTACCCCTTTGTACTAATGTAATCTTCCTATAATGTAGTTCTCAAAGCATGCTATAACAGAGTTATATTTATCTCCATTTATCATCTGGAGAAATGGAGAGAGAAATGGTCTGAGAAAGAGGAACTGATGGCCTCCCTGAGTTTTAAAACAGTGTTCTAAGACAAAATTAGGAAAGACTAAGTTTGCAGGCAGTGCTTTACCCACAAGACATCATTCCTAATTCACCTGTTTGAGCACTAGTTGAATTCTCATGCCTGATATTGTCCAAAGTTCATTGTATTCTTACTGAACAGCAAATAAAACTCACTGGTGCCAAAGCTCTATGTGAGCATGTGCTCTGGACTGCCCTGAGAACAGTATAGTGCTTCTTGTCTCTGCCTCATGAGTCTTTCACTAAGTTGCTTGCAGCCTTTCTATTTCCAAGTTACATCTTGGGGGATATGTTTTGAACATAGCAATGTGTACTACAGATCAGTCAAAACTCTCAGTTCAGATCTGAAAAAAAATGAGGGGTGAAATGATGTGAAATTCTTACATGCATGGTTTAGCTTTTAGGGCAGTATCCTGCATATAGAAAACTGAGAATTTATTTCCCCCACCTGCCTGTCTCCCACTTCAGTTTGCATCATTCTCTGCCCAGGACTGACTGTGAGTTCCCAAGCTCTGAGGTTTCCTGGCTGTTAGAGCAGTAAAAGGTGCACATTTGACCCTCCTTCAAGCAGAAGAGGAAACTGAAATTGGACTTCCTTCATCTTGGACACATCTGTGATCATTGGGGCATTGACTAAGAGAGGAATGTCACTTCATTTTCTGTCAGCTATGTTTCAGACAGAAGAATGATAGCTGACTGGTTGTCAGTAAAAAGATTTTCAAGTGGACAGCTCACAAAGATGTCAGATGAGTGAACTCTAAAAGAGGAAAATGCACTCCTGCAGCAAAAGTAAGATGCACCTTATTCTGAAAAAGGTAATTTAGATGACATTTAGCTCAGTGGGAGCATTATATGAACACCACTGGTATATGCTGACTTCCTCCATTGTGGGAACTGACAGTGGTCAGAAAATAGATTTTTATGCTTCAGGCAGTAGCTTGA
Source organism: Hippolais icterina (assembly GCA_013400075.1). Classification (NCBI taxonomy): domain Eukaryota; kingdom Metazoa; phylum Chordata; class Aves; order Passeriformes; family Sylviidae; genus Hippolais; species Hippolais icterina. The sequence goes on along the minus strand of VWYN01021953.1, from coordinate 16,696 downwards.
GGCCTGTGGGAAAAGCTAAGTACATAACACTCTCACTCTGGCCTGGTAAATCATAAGGAGGAGCCCAAACAATCCTTGTAGATATCCCTTCTCCTGACACGTAGTGTTTTTCCAACTTGTTTACTGGCAAAGATGTTTAGAAAGAGGTGTAGGCTCTAAACAACCAGTCGTATTGGTTGTATCAAAACACTGTATAAAAGAATCTGTCTTTCAATAAACTTTTGCTATATGCCCTCTGATGAGAACTCGAAGTCTCATGTCATTATGCCTGCCGTCCCAAATTGTAACAATACTCTGTTAGGCATTCGGTGAGCTTAAAATCCTCATTCACTGTGATGGATGACACTGGTGAGAATGGCTTAGGTATCGGTGGTGCTCTTCAGTGCAAGAAACAACTCTTTTTGTAGGGCTGATCCTTTGCTTCTCTGCTTTTCAATTTCACGTTTATGAAGAGAGTAATAAACTGGAGTGTTCTGCATACCCAGGATGAAATAGGTAGAGAATTTTGAATCAAGCAGACCTAGACAGTTCCCTATGCAGCATAAATGTCAAGATCTATTGTTGGATTTATTTGTAAGGGTATGTCTGAAGATGTGATATATGTATTTATCTGAAGCTGTGGAATAGGAAGCTAAGGCCTTATATTAGGTCTTAAAATCCATTTTCAGTGATCAATTTGCTGGAATTTCACATATGTGTCTTAAGAGTTATTTTCAAGTAGAAAAAAACCAGACAAAATTTGTTTTTTCTCCAAAAAAACATTCTTCAATTAATTCCCCCGTAATTCCCCTGTAGCCTTGACTGTTATATGTTATTCTATGCATAACATGAGGGATAATTTGCAGCAAGGTCCCTGCTCCTTTTAGTCCTCAGGTCTTTGCCTTTCATTTTTCTGGTTTATCTTCTGACTTGCTTTATTTGTAAAAGGAGGTTGAATGGATGACTTAGGGGCTTATATTTGCAAAAAAGGTGCTATTAGAGTCCTAGGGAAATGAGGATTTATAGTTCATTCAAATGCAGCAATTATTGAATTTCCTAATAAATTGGGATATGAGTAATCTTTTGAGAGTGTCTGTATGGTCCATTACTGTCTGAGTCCTGTGGTGGTTTGAGAGACAGGTCTCTGCTAAGGAATGCAGGAACCTCCCTTGGCATGGAAAAGGTAACCCCTTCCCTTCGAATTATCATAAGTTTGAAATTAAGGGACTTTTAGGCAAAGATAAGGGAAAGGAATAACAGTTCCTTACTAGTCTATATAGCAAGGCAAACAAACAGCAGCAGCAGCAGCAAGAACAGCAGCAGCACCCAGCGCCAGCCTCCTCCGGGCTGCAGAGACAAGGGCGCTTTCCCTTGGGTGCAGTTCCGGGCACGGCCGGCAGGGGCGCTGGCGGCTCCCGGCGGGCGGGGCGGGTGCGATGGTTCCCCCGCGCCGGCAGGGGGCGCTGTGGCGCGGGCTCGGGCAGCACGCGGCAATGGCGGCTCAGCCAGCGGGGGAGAGACAGAGCGGCTTTCCTTTACAAACTCACCGGGGCAGCTGCTCTCAGTGCCCCTCTGGGTTCTGAAATGGACTGTAGCAGGAACCTCAGACCAGCAAGCTGGAACAGCAGAGGCGAGCACACTCGATGTGGCAAAAAAGGTGTAGCAAATACTCCAGAGCTGTGCCAGGAGCTGTGGGGCTTCAAGCGGACATGGGTTGTCAGGTTAAAGTGTAGCAGAAAAGCCCTGAAGCAGCGGCAGAAATCAGCATGGCTGTGTGGTGGCAGATGGGCTGCCACAAGCAGCCGGGAGATGCTTCTTCCAGGGAGGGGAAGAGGGTCAGGATGCCCTTCCCAGTGAGGTCAGGTGTTGAAAAGGTCCCAGTTCAACTACTGCTCTTGTGAGCAGAGGCTTACCCACAGTAAGGAGAAGCAGTGCAGGACAAAAACCCTGCAGTGGCAGTGAATCCTCTGGGCACCAACAGTCCAGCACCAAAGCACCACCTGTCCCCACTGACGCCGAGAGCCAGAGAGCGAGTCAGGACCAAGCCCAGCCCCTCAACCCCAGCCAAAAGCACCAGTATCTCTGCACTTCCCAAGAGAAAGCCCCCCAGCTCAGAGACAGTAGCAAACTGAACCCTTCCCCTTCCTCCTACTCCCAGCCACATCTTTTGTCTCTTTTATTTTGCCAAAGGAACTGTGAATTCAGAAGGTTTTTATCTGCTTTCTGTAAAGGAAGTGTCTTTTATAGCTGTTGTTTTCCTCTTCTGAAGAAAATTCAAAGCTATTACCTGGTAGTGTGAAGAGGCAAGTGGATAGTTCATTCCTTATATTGTCTGTGTTTGTGGTAAATATTCTTGAGGACAATGCAATGAATAGAAAGCCTGAGCTTTAATTGACAGACTCAGACATGAAAAGAGACCTGTTTGGTGCATTTCTCAGTACTGGGGAAACAGAAGGTCAAGCTAATTAGTTCTCTTGATAACTTGCTTACTCCACTGTGGGAAAACTAAAATGTGTGAACAAAACTGGTTTGCAGTGCAACAGAGAATTACTTTCCAAAATCATTAAAGAAACATTGAGGAAATCACAAGGGTAATGCACCTGAGCAGATTACAAGGTTTTGTTAAACCAGTGCATATTTAAAATTAGGTCTAATTTCTGTGTTCGTTTAATGCACCTTCATCTCTTTAATTCAGTCTTGTGAATTTTAACAAAGAGGGAGCTGAAGGTGTCCCAAGATGCCACTGGTTTTGCACAAAATATTCAAAAAGTTGTTCTCTGGCCAGATTTAATGGCTGACAGTCTTTCATCTAGTTGGTTTCCAAACAGTGTGTGCCCTGCCTCGAGGCCAGTTTTGTCTCTCAGGTTTGTCAATGTACATCTCATAATTATTTAAGGTTAATATCATCCTGATAAGGAGAAATCACTCAAATTAATGTATTGCAGACTAAAGAATGTTTACAGAAACCTTGTGACTTGAGTCATCATGGATATTTGATGTGATATACTCCACTAGATCAATGAATGTGTATTTATTGTCTGGAATAATAACTCTAATGATTAAAAATTTTTGAAGTCTTTTTCTTAAAGGTTAGCACTTTGCTTACCTGTTCCATATCCTACAAACTCAGAGGACAGGAAGGCTGTCTCTGCAGTCTGATCTGGGGTAACTATGGTATGCTGTTTCTCACCACCCCAAGGTCTCTGGTTTTGCATCCTGATCTAAACAGTGGTGGTGTAAACCCAGTTGTGTTTCAAATAGTTTTCTTTTAACTGGTAGGGCTTTTAAACCTATTGTTATTAACATGTGTTAATGGGAATTGAACAGGATCAGGATCCTGGAATGCTGTACATATGTCCTTTTAAAGTCTGCACACAAAGAAATCCAAATCAGCAGGTACAAAGGAGAAGAAAAGAAATAGATTTTTTTATCTGTGGGAAGTTAAGTCCAGGGGAAATCAAGTAATTTACTGTACCTCCCTTGGGAGAGCAAGTCTAGGGAAAATAAGAGGTTGCAATTCAGATTTCCTAAATGTGGTCTGATTCCCCAGCAGCAGAACTGCTTTGCATGTTGATGCATCTAGTCCAAAAACCAGGTTTCAGCACTGTGGGTTTAACTGCTTTGTGCAGTGAAAGAGTAAGTCTCTGCGAAAGTGCTCTAATGCTTTCTGGCAACAGTTTTAGCGGTATGTAGTCTTTTGAAACAAGTTGCTTGTTTCCTTAATGCTGTTCTGTAGTTCAAACCCTAAGTGGATACAGATTTAGAAAGTAAAAGTAATGCGCAAGTAAACTCATGTGAAAAAATGGAAAGTATTTAAGTGTATTTTTTGTTGGCTTTTTCTTCCTAAAAGGGACCATGTTTTAGTAGAGTATAGCAAAATTTGTTCTAAACTCAGTAATAAGGATTTTTTTTTAAAAAAGTTGAGGAAAGATTTTAGATATGAATACTGTAGAAAGTGTGTTTAATTTTAAATTACTCTTAAGTGTGTTTAAGGCCTAAATGTCACCTCTTTCGTAATCAGGATCATTCCTGTTTACAGTGCAATTTTATGTTCAATTTCCTATGTTGGTTTCAACAGGCGTCTGCTAAGGAAGGCAGGAACCTCCCTGGGTATGGAAAATGTGACCACCTTCCCTCCGAATTGTTGTAATTTTGAAATTAAGAGGCTTTCAGACAAAGATAAAGGAGAAGGAGTAAGCGTTCCTTACTAGTATGTATAACAAGGCAAACAAACACCAGCAGCAGCAGCAAGAACAGCAGCACCCAGCGCCAGCCTCCTCCGGGCTGCAGAGACAAGGGCACTTTCCCTTGGGTGCAGTTCCGGGCACGGCCGGCAGGGGCGCTGGCGGCTCCCGGCGGGCAGGGCGGGTGCGATGGTTCCCCCGCGCCGGCAGGGGGCGCTGTGGCGCGGGCTCGGTCATTTCTCTCCCGGTTACAATGGCAGAGGCAGCCAGCAGAAGGGATGGAAAAGGGACTTCCTTTAGAAACCTCCTGGGGCAGCTGATCCCAGTGCCACAGCAGGAACCTTGGGAGCAGAGGCTGGGACAGCAGGAATGAGTAAAAATCTGGTGGGAGATGAGATGTATCAAACTGTGCAGCTGTAGGGGGAGCTACAGGAGATCTCAGCAGGCAGGGGGTACAGGACTAAGTGTGGTGAAAACCCAGAGCAGTACTGATGTAGTGGCCTGGCTCCGAGCAGGGCAGGGAAAGGCAGGCTCAGGGGTCCTGAGTTTTCCCCTGGGGTGATACCTTGGGAAGGCTGACCTGAGAGACTGGACAGAGCTAGAGAATAAAGTAGAGATTTATTGAAAAGGCTCTAGGATCCACCTTGGGCAGGACAAGAGCCTGACCAGGGCTACAGCCAAGGTGGACCTAAAATGGTGACAAAATGGCTGACTGGCCACGAGATCTTACATTTTTGTAAGTTTTGGTCCATTTGCATATTGGGGTTTAATTGTCCAATTCCAGCTTCAGGTTGTGAGGTCTCATCCTTCTTGTTCCTCCCTTCAGTCCACCCTTGTTTGTGCTGTTGGGCCCGAAAGTCGTCCTTGGTCCTCAGCGGGAAAAGAATTATTTTGTCTACCTACTCTGTGAAGAGAGCTTACTAACACTTAATACGAGGCTCAGAACTACATCCACCCCTAGGCAGCACAGAATCTGAAAAACATGAAAGTTAAAACTTTATGCATCAAGGCACCCGAGCAGATGGTGGTAAGTCCCTTTTTTGGTGAGGTAGGATGTTAATAAGGTCCCTGTCCAATGTCCACTCTTATGAGCAGAGCTCCACTTATGGTAGAAGAAAGGCAGCAGGAGATGAAACCCTGCAGTGGTGACGAATTCTCCCCACAGGGACTGCAGCTTCTCTCCCCTCTGAATGCTGAGGGAACATAGGAGCTGCACTGAACCCCATTTTCCCAGTCCAAAAATCTCGTGGTATCTCTGCTCTCCACAAGGAACCCCAGGTAAAGAGAGTGCAGCCAGCTGCATCCCTCCCCTAAGCTACGACAACGTATTTGTCTCTCCTAAATATCCAGACATTATTGTCTACTAGTAACATGTACGAGGGAAATTTCCTTAAGAGAAAAACCTGCACCAAACAAAAGGAGAACTCCTAAACCCCAACACTTCCCTCTTGAAAGAGCAGGGAAAAATTGTTTTTATTGGTATCTGTGTAGCTAATCCTTCTCTTCTTACACTTTTCCATGGTATAGTTCCTGCTGGCTCCTTCTGTTTTGCCTTGACATTTAGACTTGAATCATGCATAAACAACACCTGATGGTGTCAGTGGGACCACTGCATACATGAGTGTTCCCGCAGTAGTGCCCTGCCAGCAGTGATGACATTCCAGCCCTGAGTTTCACATTGATACCTGTTCCAAAGGAACATTATTGCTCGCTTGTGGTTAAAACATGTACGCAATTTTAAAGTGTTTTCTTTTTTACTTGGTATGTGTACAAGTCAGCCTACCCCACCCCACACTGTTGGTTTAATTTCTGACTATGAAACCATATATATATAT
>VWYN01021953.1:0-10602 GCA_013400075.1 Hippolais icterina | reverse complement strand
ATATAAAATATAAATAATATAGTATAAACACATATAATATATAATAATATATGTATACATCACATATAATAAATATACTTTTTAATATTTAATGTCTGCATTTGTATATTGCTAAACTAACCTTTGAACTTTTTCTTGGATGCATATGCTATTTTGATGGATCTTTATTATTTTGTTGTCTTTTGAGACAAATCTAAAGAAATCATTTTACAGACTTTTTTTCCTTGAGACTTAGACATGTTTTTTTAAGCTATTGTCAAGATAAATGGTAGTTTCCATGTACAGTCAAGAGATATCCAGTGGAAAGATCTTTCTTTTGGGTCTGTGTGAAAAAAATTGCCCACGTGCATAAGTGAAGTCAGCTTAAACTGTATTACTGTATTTTGCTGAAGTTCTGTTACAAATGAAATCCTTATGGAAACCGACTATTAAAAATTCAGCATTTCAATGTTATGGTATATATTGAGACAGTCAATGATTGAGCTGAACAGAATGAGTTTTATTGAGTAAACACTGAACAATGATTACTGAAGTCACACTGATCTGCATCTGCTGGAGGCCTACACCAGCAATATTTTTGCTATTTGACACCTTTTTTCTTCCTTATGTAAGCATTTTAATAAGAGAGGAAGTGTAATTTAATATTGGATTTGATAAGTACGTTTAATTAGTTAGAGTTATTATATGAGTTGACTGGTAGCTTAATTGCCCAAGGTGGACCATAGTGTAAGTCACACTGATATTGTGTCTTTCACAGCCTTGTGTGAGAGGTGTGTGAGTTGGAGTCATCTCAGCCTACGAGGTGCAGCAGTACTAAAATCCAAAAAACACCAAGTGTGAATAGAAGAAAGATCATTCATTCTCCTTTTAAGTAGAATTGCTGCTCTGGAAATGCAGGGCAGCTCTAAAAGAGATGTTTTGTAAGACTTTTGGAAGGTCTCTCTTCTGCAACGTTCTTTTTGAAAAAAAAAATGATCTCCCTCCTCACCCCCACCCCACCTATCAGGCATCCTAGCAATAACATGTATAACATCTTACTGCTCCATGGCTGAGAGCCACTGTAAACAGCAGCTGAACAGGCACTTGATGTTCAGCTCCTTCACATGCCAAGAAATGAGCCCAGAAGTTATTTAAGTAAGGCCTTCCACAAGTCATTGCAATTTCTAGTTAGTGATATGGGACTTACTGTCTGTTGAATCTTGTGTTTCATCCATCAGGTTCTGTTGTAGGGCATCATTTTAACAATTTTGTTGAGGATTTGAGGTCAAGAGGATGGGAGTAGGAGTAAGAGCAACTCAGTTGGCCTGTGCAGTTTATTTGCAGCAGAACCTGGAGCCTTAGAGGGACTGGTGTGTGCTGGCTATCTTTGTGTGTCGCCCTGCTTTTCAAAAGCCTTCTGATGTTCACATTCTTTACAATGGAGTTTCTCACACACTTTAATCAGAACATGCAATTGTTTACATTCCTTCTTGGAGGAGGAGAAAATTGATTGACTGTGAGTGTGACCAGTGTGGTTGAGAGATGGGATTTCATCCTCCAATCTGCTGTCACTTTGGAGAATCTATAAATTCTGAAATCTGTAAATAAAGTTCCCTTCTCTGTCTTGGACAACTGAGCGTGTGACTGTGTGCTCACTTCGTGTCCTAGTGTGACATTTGTGTACGTATAAATAGCTCATTTCTTTGTTGGTTGTTCCCATAAGGTAGCTTAGTGGAATTTCTACCCATTCTAAGGCTGCACTTTGAGGAAAATGTATGTACTGTGTCATAAAATGAATGAAATTTGATAATTGGCACATTCCCCTGTAGCAGGGAGTAACTTCATGATCTCATTCATGGGGCATGTCTCTCTCTTCTGGAAGAGGCTGCTAATGAATAATATGCAGTTTTGCTGTTAACTGTAAAGTCATAATGTTTTGCTGAAGTTTTATAAGCCTTAAATATAAACTATTTTGAAATTAATTTCTTAATATAATGCCCCCCCTTGGAGTGTTGAGCATACTCTTGGTTCTAGTTTTTCTCCCCCTGGGAAGATGAATACCTACTGGCTACTCAGAAAGGGGAATTGTAAGGTAAATGTGTTTGCCTTAAAGCTGCTGCACCTGAGTAAGATGCTGCTAATGCTTTTTTGGACTTTGTTACTACACAATGTCATATTTTAAGTTTTTAATAAACTATATAATAGTTTAAATTAGGAAAATGAATTCCTGATGCAACCTTGCCCACTTCCAAACTGGTTAAGTTTTAGATGTTACTGTTTGTTGGACTACAGTTACATTTCATTACTACTGTAATGAAATGGTTGGTTTGGGTCCTATTTTAGTACTTTTCTCATGTGAGAAATAACTTCCTTTTCAAAAGAGTAAAATTCCTCCTTACCATGTAAGCCAATGGGAAGAACACTCACAAATCAGATAAGCATTATGATAAAATCATGAGTCTGACTGCAGTGTGTTTTTGTAAATCAACCCTGACTGGATTGTTCTCTAAAACTAGCAGGGACTTTGAAGTCTTTTTGAAGTAGGCTGGTTTTAAGTTAGTACATTTAGCAACGACCTGCTGTCTGTTTTACTTTAGATCAGAGCAACTGGCTGTAGAAGTTGCAGTGGATGTGGAGTGGGAGACCCTGTGTGACTCCTTCCAGGACTCTGGCATGCTCTGGGCAGCTGGAAATGCAGAAGGTGATTAGGAGCCCTGAGCTGTAACCTTCATGCAGTGCTGTCTCTCCTACCAGGCTGCCATTTGCTAATGGCTGAAGTGCCAGGTTTGCAGCTGATACTAATTACATATCAGTAGTAAACACAAATTAATCATGTGCTCATGTAAGAGCAGCAAGATGTGGGGCTGTGTGAACAGAAGTAAAGGAGGCAGAGATGGTAGCTCATCTGGAGCAGAATTCAAAATACTAAGTCTTATACATGGATCTAGGAGCAGAGAGAACAAACCATTAAGTTGCAATCCTTGCCTCCCTTTGCCTCTGAACATAGAAACAATATGCACATTTTAATAACGTTGTGGTATGAGTAAGGGCATCACTATGCACAATTCTTTTGCTGACTCTAGTAATAAAGCATTCTGCCCTTTATTTATAGGACTGCCTCAAGGATCTGACAGGAGGAATTGAGTGTGCTGCCAAGATATTAAATGAAATTCCCCAGAAAGACATTCAGTGCACTAAAAGAGCCTCAAAGGCAAAAAGGGAAGGAAATGGGCAAGGTAGGTCATACATAATGATCTTTGTTGGCGTCCATTGATCTCATCCAGGATCCTTTGAGAGTGGAATATCCATAAAAGTCTTTTAAAAGTCACTTGGATATTCTGGCGAGTGTTTGCGCACACAGAGATGCATTGTGCAGCAGTAAGGATAACTTTGACAAGGCATTTTCTTTTGACCCAACTAATTAAAATATAAAAAATAATTTTGTTGCCTCAGTCCATTGCTGGTAATCTGAAAAATCAGCAAAGTAATACATATTTTATCTTTAATAACTTTAGCTCTCTGCAAAAGATTTCCTTGGAGGAGAACCATGAATACGTACTGGAAGTGACGAAAAGTCCCTTGAGCTTGTGCTCCAGGACAGGACAGTGAAGGACACCTGGGGTGAGTTTAGGACTGTGGGAAGCACATAGTGATGTGTGATGCAATGAGCCAGGATATAGATCAAACCCAAGAATTACCATGAATCAAAACCCACCTGAATCTTTTTGGTAGCGTGTAGTTCTGTTAACCAACACTACAATTGCATGTTACATTTTGAATGCTTCCTGTTCTCTCTTCCAGCAGAAACAGAAATGAAATTTAAGTTTTGTCATGTTCTTGAAAAGCAATACTACCGCATTATGATGCTGATGAAGTGCTTAGAGCTATGCAAAAAGTACAAGAAATATTGAGGTTATGTGTCTGAAATGCGGCAGTCTAACTTTGCACCAGTCATTGCTTTGGGTAATCAGCAGAAGAATGCATCTCTTAATACTTGACCCTTTAATTCTCTTCTCCAGTTTATATAAGGCAGTGTTATTGTATGCACTGTATTCACAGGCACTAGATAGCATTAGGCAGGCAGACATAAGCCTTATGCTTAGAGACTCATATTTTCTTTTTTTTTTAGGCTCAGATTGCTCTTGTGTACAATAGGAAATGGAACTTTCTCATTTTAACAGTCTATGTCCTGTCCAGCAGGAATCTTACCTGGTACAGGTTTAGTGATTAATGCTGTTGCTGAAAAAATGAAACTTATCTGTCCCTTTCATTTTGTTTTTGAATAAAAAATTAAATCTACATCTTTTTTACCTTCCTTCCTGAGGCTAAGGATTATAACAGTCTACATTTGCACTTCCCTGGGCCAAAATTATACTAATGTCATATGAATTAGGTTTTTATGTAAACGCCATTCAGATTTCCCCCCAGTTGGAGAACAATGTAATAATATTGTATAAGATGCTTTTCACACAAATCTGTGTAGAGGTGTTTAAAAGAGCCTAAAGCTGGTAATAAGGCTTAACATAGAGTGACTTTGTTCGTCATTCAAGGGACACTAGTTGCTAAGAAGGAAATAAAACAGGCCTCTTGTACCAAAAATTAGACTATTTTGGGGATTTTGCTTAAAACTGAAACAATTCTTTGAAAAAGCACAATCTGTGGCCTGGTTGGAATTTGGCCTGATTGTGGCTTTGGCTGAAACACCTGTTTGACACTAAATTAAAAAATTCATCCAAGTTTTAATGACCAAAAGATGCCAGAGCTTTAAAAACAAAACAAAAACCCCCACTTTGAACCTGAACAAATACTTCACCCTATTCCATGACTTTTTAAATATAGTTTTTATTGATTGCAGAGGGAGCTTTCAATACTGGCTTTTCTAGAGTTGGACCTCTTCACTAAACAGCTGCACCTAAATTTTAGCAGATGTTTCTCTATTTTAGGCTTTTCGAAACCTCTAAGTATTTTTTCCATTTAAGTGCATTAGGACCAAATGGTGAATTACTGAAAGTAAAAAAACCTTTGCTTTTATCATAAAAGTGCTTTCTAATAAAAGAAAAGGTGATATTAAGGCCTTTATTATAGTCTTCTGGATCAAATTGTTACAAATTAGCCCATATTTAGTCCAGTAAAAGAGTTCTGATTACTTGGTATTGAATATAAACTGTAACGAAGTGGCAGCTGAATGAGCTGATGAATTAAGTACGAGAATCTTTTACAGCTGGGAAGCGCTTTGATGTGTCACTTATTATTTCCGTGCTGCACCATGTGCTAGTGGTGAGTGTGGCTTATTGATGGTCTGCCTGTATTTGTGTGTGTGCACTCAGACTACCTCTGTTTTGATCCTGGTACCAAGATTATGGGAACCATCACTTACAGTGAGTGCATGTGTTAGAAACTGGGGTTCAGAAACAGGACTTTTATTCCAATGGGCAAACAAATAACTGAGCATGCATAGCAGCTTGTGCAGTCAGGTGATAGAAGTTTTGATTGCTGTTTTCATATTGCTTGTTAAAGAAATGTATCAAGTGAGCTCATGCTTTTGGAGTAAAAATGCATGGAGTATGTTTTCAAACCCTACTGGTTTTTTTAGGGCTGCCTTCTCCTTTTCCCCTTTTTTTCCCTTTCCCCTTTTTCCCCTGTTTTCCCCTTTTCCCCCGTTTTCCCCTTTTCTCCCCTCTTGCTGCTGTCTTATAGAGGTGGTAGAGGTGGTAATGGTTCCCCCATCCTCAGGTGTTGCATGCAAGGCCTACACTACCCCTGACAAGTTCAACCTCTTGGTTTTTCCATCCTGTGTTCTTTTTAAAATCTGTTTGTTGACTACCCAGGATTTGTAACCAACATGCAGGAGCCTGCTTTTAAACTGCAGGTGAGATGCACCATTGAATTGGTACTGCACTGCAATGTGTCCACACTCGGGAGACCAGCTGGCCTTCTCTTGCACTGACATCCATGCTGCTATTCCTTTCCTGAGGAAACCACATATCTTAGTGGCAGTGTGGGTACAAAAGAATATCTTAAACTTAGCAACCTTTGTGTGTCTTTCAGGTACCTGTTTCTGAAAATAAAACTCTATGTGAAAAGAAAAAATGTGCCAAGATTTGCTAATAGAACCAAAAACCCTGTTAAAATGGGACAGTGTTCATTTCTATCCACTCTGCAGGAGACTATGAAAATGTTCCAGGCTCTTTCTTTGAAGTGTGGAATGACCTTTCCTGTTCTGCAGCCAATAGTCTGGAGCTGTGCTTTCCTAAAACTTGCAATTTTATCTTGCTCCATGAGCTGAGATAGAGGAGTTCAGATTTAAAGTAGAACAAATGTGGCCATAGAGTTGGAACCTGTGTTGAGTTCATGCTCCCTTCTACACCAGCTATATGTTTTAGGTTTAGTTTTACTGGAATGGCTGAGGAGAAATTTGCCATCCAGGAGTATCCCCTGTTACAGTGCATTTGTGCAGTATTCCTTGATGCTGGCAGCATCCAATCAGTGAAGCACGGGCCATGGTCACATTGAAACTGAGCTGGCAATCCGGCACAGAAGACAAGGGCTGTCAGATGGTCCTCAGTGCTAGGTTATCAGTTCCATGCTTTCCAGCTAGCTTGGAGCATGGCCAGAGCACACCTGGGGCCTGCTCACAGGCGTGTGTGGCTACCCTTGTCACAGAAAGTGTAAAATGCATTTTGTTCCCTAATCACTTACAGCTAGGGTCTGATTTTAAGTCCTTGAAGAATGACTTTGCTCTCTTGATTTGTGTTGAGATTTCGATTTTTCTATGAGAAATGCTAGATATGAAGAGTCTGTGGGGATTGTGGAGTCTGATGTTATTCAGCTGGATTAAAAGCCTTTATTGCTTTACTTCATCTACCTCTTTGCAACTTCTGCAGCCTCAGCAGATGCCCTGAAAATTTGGTAGAAGATCTTTGCTGTAGTCTTTGATTTATAACTAAAAACATTAAAGCCATTTATGTGCTGCCTGGCACCCCAGTATGGGTTAGGCTGAATGGAGCATGAGAATTTTTGTCACTAATTCTGAATATCTTCTGGTAGTTTGACTTTTCTTCATCTGTGCAGAATTAAGGAATCTGTTTGGGTATGTGAGTATGAAATACTCACTCTCCCTCAAAAGAGCTAAACTGTGTTCTTCCTGGAGGAATGTTGCATCCTTGAAGGAGGAGAATCTAAGATGCAGAACCGAGAAGGATTAGGAATGGAGCAGTGTGTGCAGAAGAGATTATGATTACGTGGGACCAGTGTCTGACAATTCCCTGATCATTTCCTGGGATGAGACAGACTTTAACTCCCCAGAACCACCAGTGATGTGGCCCCTGGGAAGCCATAGAGCTGCTAACTTTTGGGGCCATTCCTGCTAACATCCTGGATATCTACTGTATCCCTTATGGCTGTCTCCTGTTTTCTGAGCTGACAGTGGCTTTGCTTAGATGCTTTAGAGTAGGAAATACTAATGATGGATTCTGTTTAGATTGCTCCAAGGTTCCCTGAGTTCTAAAGATAAATGCAACAGTAATTGAAAGAGGCTTCTGTTGTTCAATGGCAGCATATATTAAGTTTGCATGGTGTTGAAAAATAACCAACTCAAAAAACCAACTTTTCACTGGTTGAAACAAGAAACTAAATGGATGGGCAACTGGGGAGAGGCCATAGCATAAACACTAAGGGATTTTGGTTTTTTAAGACACTCAGCTGGTAGTTTCTGTTTGGTTACGTGTTTCTACTTCTGTCATATAAATAAGAATATTTCCAGTGAATTTAGGAGTCAATGTGTGCAATAAACTGGTGTCCTGTCTCACAGAATAAACAAATGCATTTTCATTGTTAATCCTTCACACTAGTTCCAAATTCTTAATGAATTTTTGGCCATCATTTTGGGAACAAAGCCTGTTAGAGGAATGTATTTTAAATGGAGGTAATATTAGGAAGAATATTTATAAAACTAAGAAACTATAGTAGTGGTAGAATGAAGATTATTTACTTTCCAAAATAGTATAATTTCAGACCAAAGGCTGGTAAAATTTGTGCCAATATCTCTAACTTGTTTCAGCTGAAAGAACAGGAGAATTCAAGCTTTTTACTATCTTGAATGTCATGCTGGTTTAGATTAGGTATGTTTAAAATGAAAGCTAGCACTTGAAATTTATTTTTTCACCTCTACATTATGGCTTTTTTCTAGATATTTTATTTCTATACTAGATTTTTCCAGCCACATGAATTTGTTTTAACAATGTTACTTATGATTATAGTCGCTAAATTTCTGCTTTCTTGCTCAACTGTTGGGCCAAGCTCCACACCGTTTAAAACTCTGGGAAATTTGATTTGGCTTTTAAGTAATTTTAAATGCACCAATGACTAGTACTGTTCTTATAATAAAGAGGAATACAAGCTTATTTTTTATTCTTTAAAAGGCAATTTGTATAATAATGTGACAATTTCTTATAGGGGCTTTTTGCTAAGAAATGTGCAATTACTTATGTCAGCACAGTATTACTCTAGTAATATCAGTTTTTCTCATATTTTATGATTACTAAAATGATATGTTCCCAAGTCTAAATGTATCCAGTGAGATTGTATGTATTTAGTTAAAGTTTTCAGATTCTCTACAGGAAAGAATGAGGTGTGTAAGTGAAAATAGTCCTTGGAGATAATACTTTGAAGGAACATTTTCTGTGTGTTATACATGAATTTTAATTTTGGCTAGCTGTCTGCTCTTCATATTAGGAATTTCCTTGGAGAAAAAGCTGCAAAATCCAAATCATCATAGTAAGACATGAACAGAATTAAAGGCAGGAGCTGTAGCAGGTTACTGTGCTAAGTAATGGCACTTGGGTTGCTTTCATTAATATGAGGTGAAAGCTTTAGATTTCTATTTCTATTACATTTTTATATTGTCAGTTACATCCAGGAAGGTGCAAATCACTGTCTCCAATTTCTAATGAGTACAAGAGAGAACAAAGGTGTTTAAAAGCATAGAGTACAGAAGTCACGTCCTTGAGTGTAGAGATACTACTGTTAGCATGAGTTTGCTGCAGTCATGGGCCCAGAGGTATTCCAGGGGTAACATTGGAGCTGCTGCTTTCTGTGGTACAGTGTGCCACCACAGTGCAAGGCTTTGGGGTCCTGTCTGGTCTTTTAAAACACAGATCTGTAGCAAGTGCCTTACATCATGCTGTCCTTTGACAGTCCTGTTTGTAGCACTGATGCAAACTGCTCTGAACAGCAACAGAGCAGTTTAGTCCTACAGGTTTTATCTTTTTTTTTTTTTTTTTGAAAGAGAGGAAACCCACATTTCTGGTCCTACTATGTACCTGCTATTCCATTGTTAGTTGGGTGTAATTTTTGGAGCCCTGTCTAGACCCAATAAAAGCTCCTTGCACACAGCATCTGCTTTTGCACAGCTTCTAACTATTGCTTGTGTTGACTTACTGGTGGCTCACTGGCCTTCTTAGTACGTGGTGGGTTTAGTTCATGCTTCAATAATTACTTTATCAAACCTTTTGAACAGAGAGGCTTTATACATTCTTTTGAGTGACTTTTTTTCCCCCTCATCCTACTGCTGTCAGTGGGTACCCTGGATTAATGTCTGATTTGGAATAGCTTAGTGGCAACTTCTGCACTCTCTAAACCTGTCTGCTATCATACCAGGCTGTGACATGAAGCTCTGTGTAACTTACCTCTGCTTAATTTGCAGCACCAATGTGACTTTGTTCCAGCAACTCTGTTTGTTAAAGTTGCATGGGATTTTTTGTGTGCTAACCCTTCTGAAGAACAGCATTTGACAGAAAGAGTCTGATTTTCATGCAAGAAAACATGTGTCTAGAAATGACACAGGAGTCTAGCATTTGTTCTTGGTGGGACTTTTTTTATTGATGTCCATTTAAATTTCTAGTTTGGGTAGTGTGACTAGTTGCTTTTTTTAAGGGTTTATGCTACTGTGAATTGAGATGTTTTTCTGTTTCTGTGTGCATGCACACAATTTCCTTTTCAGAAGGAACTTTGCCACCTTGCCAAGCTTTTTTCTTTTTTTTTTTTTTAAGCTCTGTATCAGGATATGGCTGCATGAAAGGAGAATGGTTCATGAAACTTTTATTTAAAAGTAAAGTTTCTAAAGCTTTTATTTAAAAGTAAGATGGTCAGCTAAAGATCAGTGTGGCCTGGGTGATGGGGAAAGGCATCTCCCTCCTGTGGTAGGAAGACTGAATTGTTCAGCAAGCAGGAAAGTGGAATTATCACTCAGGAGCATATATAGCTCAGTTTCTGCATACCCTGGGACTGTGCCATTAGCTCCCAGAGTATGGATGCTTCCTTCTCATATGGGTATAAAAGAAGGAAGGTGTGAATGATTTTTTTTGTTTGTTTGGCTTGGTTTGGTTTGGTCTGGTGAGGCGCAGGGAGGAGAATTTTTCAGAAAACTTAGAAGCTCTCAGAGGAAAATGGTGGGACGATGTCTCTTTTTAACTTGAGAAACTTAACTGAGCAGGGTACCAATAGAGGGCAGTGCTGGAGACTCTTGTGCTTGCAGGGAAATGTGTCAGCTGAGATTACAGAATACTCTGAGTTGGAAGGGACCTGCAAAGGTCATTATCTGGGTTTAGGAAGACAGGTGTCTGC